>VBVQ01001009.1:0-41913 GCA_011636635.1 Tetramorium simillimum
ATAAGAGACAGCTCTCTCTCTCTCTCTCTCTCTCTCTCTCTCTCCGTAAAAGCTAAAACTTTTGAGATTTATTCTGCCAAAGAACTGTAAATACTCTTCCTGGTCCTTTATCAAATTTGCATGAAACTCATATACTCGTATTTTTTTTTTACGTAATTACAATCCTTTATTTCACTTAATTGTCCATATAAATATCTTAGCATTTAAACGCCGACATTAACGTCCTAAACTTGTAAATTAAAGATATTGCGTAATCGAAGCGAAGAGTGAAATTTCGTTAATTTGTCCAGATCTTTAAATCTATGTTAAATAAAACTGCAATTAAGTTTCACACAAAGGAACATGTGCTCAATCCATTACCCTTGCTCTTACAACACCAGGGCTGTCGTGCCGATCGCGATTGTTGCATGCTTTTTTTTTTATTCGACGTAAGAGCGATTTTGTCGGCGGGGAAAAGAAAACGGAACACAGCCGACTGGATACGTGCATTGGCTGGATTTTTCACGCGAAGGAACGTTTTCGCGAGGCTTTTTACGGAGGTGTAGCGACGATTTTGCAAGCGCGTGCGGAGACTCGCCGACTTACTTGGCGTCGCCAAGATAATGTAGGCACGCTCTCTCACTCGCCGGCATATCGCGTTGAGTAACGTCAAATCGTGTTAACGACACAAGGACACGCGTACGTCTCGGCCGCTTGTGTGCCGCGAGAATCACGGACTTTCCATTAAACGGATACGCACTCGTTCTTCGCGTAAGCGCGGTTTCCCGACCGATCGGCGGGATCGGTGCTATTCCAAGATTAACGTATGATTAGAACTCTTGTCAGAGATTACAAGGATCAGAAAGGCGAGGAGAAATGTGATATTTTACTTAACATAAATAAATTTTTTTTTACGATATAAATGAAAAATTATTTTCTAATTTTATACTCATTTGAATCTCTACGAAAATCACGCGACATTTTTTTTTATCACGAACTTATTACACATTTAACAACGTCGCAGAATCGCTGCACGTATGCATATATTTAATCTCAAGGTTGAGCGCTTTCGGTCGAAAAAAAAAAACCAGAATATCCGATTAAGGTGTAACTGCTTTGTATCTTGCACATCTCGCGCTATCGAGATTCTACGAAAATTGCGCGACGCAAGACAACTAAATTATCACGTATTAAGCTTGCAGAGTTTTAATACGACGACGTTACGACAGCGTTTGCGCCGCACGTGCGCAAATTTAATCGCGGGACTGATCGTCTTCAGCCCAGCGAGAGGGGGGGGGGAGAAAGAAACGCATAATAGCCGGCAGTTAGAATGTATGTACCTGCGTCCATTCGCGTTAACGACGCAAGGACAGGCGTAACGTCTCGCACGTTTCTAAATCGCCGGCAATCATGGACTTTCGATCACGGACGCGTACGAACACAGGACAGAACCGTCAGTACCGTCTCACGATTCCAAACAAATCGGCAAATATAATTATGTATCCTTAATAAATTAACTAACCTAAATTTAATTAGTTAGTCAAAGTACTTAATTAAAATAGTAATATTTAAGAAATTAAAATATTTTAAATAATCCACTAAATAAAGTAATTAAAACACCTTTAGATATCAATCTTTCTTAATTCGTTCGACTAGATTAGCTGAAAGTTCTTTTGATGAATTGCACGAATACGTGTTTAAAGTAAGGGGGAGAAAGTGTGGGTGAGGCAGATTGTGGAAGGCTTGATTTCGGGGCGCCGATACATCTAAAGCCGCCGATAGCTCAATCAGGCCTCAACGTCGAAGGACCTCGCGCAATCGGTTTCCTCTTTCGGTGGCGAATCAATAGAATCGCGGCGCGTTTGCGCCGATTTCACGGCGCTCACAGTGCCCACGCACGAAATGTGCGAGCGTAACCGAGCTGGATGTAATCGCGGGCCGTCACGGACCATTAAAGTTAGAAAACTAGCGTTAGATCGGTCGCTAACAAATCGCCGCGCCACGCCATGCCAATCCAACTCGACCTACCTAGGCGATTGTTACTAACGTGTCGCCACCGAATCGATTTGCGTTCACGGCCCGTCGAGCAAGTCTCACAGTTTGTCTCAATTCCGCGCGCGAAATTCCGCGTCGATCGTGGCAGCGAGTCTGCGAGAGTGCCAAACACGCTCCTTCGCTTCGAAGTTCGAAAAACGCGCCGCGCATCGTTAAATCTTCGATCTTGCGACAAAAATTCAATACCGTATGACTGTTATTATTATTTTTCTCTTTAACTCGTTTGACTACGAATATTAAAAGAACAAAATTGCTGTTAGAAAAAATGTTTGTATATACTTTACTGAGAAAAAATTCTGGTTAAAAACGGACGAGTCAGAAAATCTTGTAGGATCAAATATTCTGGTTATTATAATAGAACTCAATATTTTATAACTGATTAATAATCAGAATATATTTGATCAATCCTACAAGATTTTTCGGATTCGTTTTTAACCAGAATTTTTTTTCAGTTTTGTATTTTATTCCGTTATTATTTCTATATTAAATAACACCAAGATCTCTTTTTCTTACTGTTTGACAATCGTAGACTATCTCGTTAGGGTTACTTGAACAGCCGAGGGAAGGTTAAGGAAACTTAAGTTTGCGCAAAGTAACGTGCCCTCAAGGACACAGCGGAGCCGAGCTCTCGTCACCGATCGTTACAAACGACTGGTCGATTTTAATTTTAGAAGTGCGTAACATCGAGGATGCGTGTTTACCGTCGCCGGTGGGTTTCCTTTCACTTGACGAAAAAGTCGGTAATGGGAAAGAGGATAATGCAGTCGTCCTCGAGTAAATTCGTCGACGACAGACGTTCTTATTATTAGGAATCATTATTATTATTCCCCGCAAGATTCGCCAGGCTAACGAACCCACGTCCTTAACCTTTAACGCTCGCCCGGAATAACTCGGCGATGTTTGTTTCCAGATTGTCTAGACGAAGCAGCGAACCGCACTGTCGCGATGCGCGTTGCGTTAACTTTTTCCTCGTCGCATTATCCCGTCGCGTTCGAAGAGATACCCAGGAAACGTCTCTATAAACCTAGCGCAGAACTACAGCACTGATTACTTTTTTTCAAACAAGCATTCTTTTAGTATCATACAAGCATTTTTTTTTTTAAATAATACAAAACAAAATATCACACAAGCGTACCATCTATATAAAGCAAAGATATAGAAGTTCTACTTATTCATAATTTTCGTGTAAAGCCATTTTGGAGATAACATCAATTTCTAGAGTTATTTCTTTATCAAAGTCTATATAAAATCGCTTTTACGTTAAAAAAAAAGTTATTCGGAAAATATAGCAATTCGGTCGAGATCGGAGTTTACTCTTGCGCTTGCAATGCTGAGATAGCATCAATTTGAAAGGGATCTTTTGAATTAATACACATGTTTAATTTGTTCGAAAACTATAAATAAATATTTCTCGAGGACCATTACCATACGCGTACCGGCGAATGCTTTCCGTTCTCACCGTCGTGTCTGACCGTTCGTTCGCCGACATTTAGCTGTTTCAAAATCCGCGCAATTCACTTTGCATAGCGGGCTCGAGTGTTTTGTTTTTATCGCGACAAGAGCCTGGAAATCGCGATTATGACAAAAGGTCAAAACGCAATCGTTGATGCAGTAAATAAGCAACGAGAAACTTGGGGAAATTACTAAATTATTACGGTAGTCATTATATAACACGTTTTTTTTTTTTTTCTTAATATGGGTATCCGCAAACACTTTATTAGAATGTGTTTATTTAAGACTAATATAAGAGACTTTCTATTGATTCTGATAAATTGCAGCAAAACTAGCTTTAATTCAAGTGATACAAAAATGTCTAAACACGATCTTATATATAAAACAAAATATACATGTATATGAAACATTTTTCATAACTTTTTAAATTTTCGAACTTTTATCTCATAAATATAAATTTGCAGTTTCCAATTTGTTTTAATTTATAATTTATAATCAATATTAATAGCAAAATAAATATTAATGAAGAATGAGCGTGTCACGTGATTCTGCTGATATTGCACATGGCGATCGGAATTAATTTATCGTCAAATAAGTGCTACTATTTCTCGAGAATGGCAAAGTGTGTAATTCTTACGTAGTCGCATCGCGAAAATGAATTTCCTCGCGCCTCTCGTAATTCATCTCGAGCATTCGAGATAATTGGATGCATAGAATCTAATTTGCATAGCGGAACATTCGTTTTTATCGCGCCAAGGGCGAGAGGCAATCAAAAAAGGTCGCATTATCATCGTAGAATCGTACGCTAAGTAAAGAATGGCTAAAAGCTTCGGGGTTTGCTGTCGTGCCCTCTTTCCTTTCGTTGAAAAATGAGACCTGTTTTCCCGTTCCTGCCGTCCTGCTCCAGCGCGGCGAGATCGCGCGTCGGTGCTCTCGCCGCGCTCATTCCCTTTCCTTCCCTCGCTGTCGTTCAGATGCAAAAGTTTCGCAAGTACAAAAGGGCGCAGGAATAAAAAGTGCACGGGTAAAAGGACGACGGGATGATCCTCTCGTAGCTGCTCGAGACACAACGTCGGGCCTGTGTGCACCGAGTGCACGACTGGCCATGCTTTTAATATTGCTTCATTTCAATGACGCTTACCATCACAATGCCGGCACAAACCTCTCACTTTACTCTCCGATCCCACTTTAATCTCCGAATATCCCAAGTTGGCGTCTTATTAAGTATCCCGCCATTGTATCGCGATTATCTCGTGCCCGTTTTACTATATTGTGTTTGAATTTTCATATTTTAACATCGCCGTCAACGTGACGCAATTAGAACAATGGACTATTACACGTATATTATTCAGCGATACAACGAAATCAGAGCTTCGGAAATAGTACAATGAAAAAATTTCTGCTTAAAAACGGAAGAATCTCGTATGATTCTTGATCAAATATTCTGCTTATTACAATAGAAATTTTGGCTATTATAATAGAACTCACTACTTTATAACTTATAATAACCGGAATATTTGATCACGCCTACAAGATTTTTCTCATTCGTCCGTTTTTAACCAAATCTTTTTTTCAGTGTTTACATGTATATATATATTTGTGTATCACTGTAAGAAAATCAGCATGCGAAGCATTTTAGCATGCATTATGATGACTAGCTGATACAGAGAGTGCTGAGAATTTTTGTGTGGAAATTCATATTTGTCTCTTTGTTCCCAAAGCTGCTGCATTTAGGTGAATTTTCGTATCTCGTCACGTCATCGTATACTCAGGCACAGCGCAATCCTTTGCGCGGATGACTCACGAGCCCGTGGCAGCGTCCCTTCTGCGAATAAACATTGCACTCGTGCGGATGCATACGAATTGCATCGCGCAAGTCCAAAGCCGCGTCGCTTAAACCGACGAGAAGCCGGAAATGTATATATAGCGAAGATTGTTTTTACGATAATATCGAGACACGAATAACGAAATTAATGGTGAAAGAGAATTTACGTAATAGCGGCCGCGCGTCCTCGCAGGGATCCTTTAACTTATGATGCGGCATGCGTGATACGTTATCATATAAAGGATCTGTTGCTAGTCGGATATGTTATTGCGAGATACAGATTAAGATGTAATAACAATAATAATAAAAGTTGCATGTTCGGAAAAAAAATCAGATAAGCTGACTTATAAATTGAAATTAAAATACATATATCTTTGTGTTTTAATAACTTAAGTTTCTTTATTTTCTAATTACAGGTAAGCAAGTTTGCACCTATCCTGTGTCGTTCATGTCAACGTTTAGACGCAAGGCTAAGATTTCATCAATAAATTTAATGAGCTAGTATCCAAGGTATGCCTATTTGAAAATTAATTTACTCTTAATCTCTCTTTCTTATGGTTGATTTTATATTTAATTTAATTAAAAAACTGTATTAAGTCAAAACATTAAATATAGAGATAAAAAGTACCGTTCTGACAGAAAACACGTGTCATCGAAAATTATAAAATTGGAAAGAGAGAATGAGAAAAAAAATGATGCTACGTATTTCTTGGTAGAATTCTTAAATAATTGCGATAAAATTAAATCGCTCGTATTTCTCGAGTGAAATATTTTTAATCAATGCAGCGGACTTATTTCTTTAAAACATAAAAAATTAAAATTACATTACGGATATAATTAAAACGCGAATAAAACTCTGAATAAATTTTTTTTCGGTGGCAAATCGCAATCTCGCAATCACGGGGATTTTCGCACATGAAGCTCCGCGGAATAAAAGGCACTCGACCTAGTCGACACGTCGCGTCGGATGATATCGTCGGCTCTGGCTCATGAGACGAGCGGGTAGAAACACACCGCGGCGCGTGGTGGCCTCGCGGCTCCTTGACACGATACCGCCGCTACCACCACGATACGCCGCCCACGATATTAGCGAGAGCGGAGTGGAGCGCACTTCTCTCCTGCAGGAGGTCAAGAACAAAAAGAGAAAGATCTACGTGCAATCTCCCCGTCTTCCCGTCTTGCGGCGTTGTCTCTAGCAACACCGAGCTTGGCGCTTTTCGCCTCGAATCGCGGCCAAGGGGGCGGCCGATCGATAGACGGCGACGAGCACCGCGCCGAATCGTCACCCGCGAAAAATCGAGTCTCCGGCGGAATGAATGAGGAAACGTCGCCGGTTATAAATTGCAACGCGGCGCCGCTAAGCCACGTGCTAATGCACGCGCGCCTCGCGCCTCGCGCACCACCGTTTCGCGTGCGTCGCGAGATAAACCAGCTGATTCAATATCGCAACGCTTCCTAATCATTCAGGATTCAATTTATCGAGGAGCTGTTTACCGAGATCAAAGTGCCCGCGCGTACTAACTTCCAGTGAATTAGCTTTGCAAATGTCACAAATAATTACCTTAATCTGCGAACATTGGCGTTAAGAAACGAGTTTTTAATTAAAGCGAATATATAATAAATATTTGCAATTTCAGAGAGATATCAAGTTGGCAGTTCAAAAATTCTGTTTAAGTGAGTTTTCTGGAATTTATCTGTGTTGTTTACATTTAATACCTTAATTAATCCTGTATTTATTTTTGTCTAATTAAATTCACGATGAATTTAGTGTACTTGTTACTTTTCAAAAGTGATGTTTAAATTTAAAAATTGGTTTATCTGACGATTCTTGAAAAAGGTTAATACAGACACGAGAATGGAGTTGATTCTATATCTATTTTCATCCAATAAAATTTACGATGATAAATTTGATACATTTACTATGTGAAGATGAAGATATCATAGTATTTCAATTAGAAAATCGGTTTATTTATAGCCGTGAAGATTCGTGAAAAATTACACGGAGGTTGATACGGGTACAAAGGTGAAGCCGTCGACAGCTCGTTGATCATGAATAACTGTCTCCGTCTTTACACGAATAGAAATACCGAAGTTGTGCACGTTAATGTAACCGACCGATACAAAAATATCTCCCGTCTCCGGCTGTAAAAATATCTATCTAAACGAATTCGCTTTATGAGCTCCGTTGTCCGATGTTTTCATCTCGCTAGGCGAGCCAACACTTATCTCACTTGGTCGCGAGTGAGACTCGTTTCGATAAAATATGAGACTAATAATTATGTTATTAACCGGCTGTGTTATAAAATCCAAATGAGAAATACCGCGCAGATTATCAGTCGGCGTAATCATACGTATTATTGTCACCTGTCGAAAGTACTCGGCGAGTTCTTAATTATCTTTTCGCAGTAATTGGATAGTAGGTGGCCTCAGGGGTTCGTAAACACTCCGTATTGCAAGTCACTTTTGCTTGTCGTACAGGGGAGTTAAGCCGGCGAAGAATGAGCGTGCGAAGGAAAGAAAAAAAATACATATTCTTGCGGAGCGCAGGATGCGCTTGGCTTTCATCGATAAGCACGCGGAACGACGCGTTCCCGCTCAAAGAGCACACCCGGTAGAACGATCGGTGCGTGCTTCCGCGGTGTGACCGTGCGCAGACCGCGTATATCCTCGCTCCATTATTAATTTCAGAGTGACGCAGAAGGTGCACGTGTACCCGTCCACGTGTAGGTGTCGGTCGAACGGACGGCACGGTATCGCGATACCGGGCAATCTCCGTGCGAGACCGGCGAGCAGATCGCGTAGGATGAGCTTAACAAATGGCTGATAAGGCAGGATCGTGCCCCGCGGCCGTCTTAAAGCAGCTCGATTGCTTACAGATAGCGATATCTCTTATCTCACGATTCTTTTCGACAACAATCCGAAATTTAAGCGAAGCTAAGAATGAATGACAGTCTTTATTCTTTTCTTAAAAAAAAATCAAATTTCAAGATGGAGAGATCTGTAAACTAAAAAGCGACGCTAGAACTCGGACTAAGCATGCGATTTGCTTATCTTATTCGGGTAACTAGTTTACATTGTACGTTTAAGTCTGTATCTTATATTCGGTGTATACACGATAGGTTGTGACAGAGTAAACAATTGGTAAGCGACTCGACCTGCTTGGGTCAGGTCATTTTTTCGCTTAGCCTGACCTAACTTGGGTTGCACGATAAAACGTGTCCCAAAGCTCGCTAAAGTATATTTTCATCTTGCCCGACGCAGATGACGAACTAAATGAAGATTAACTATTTTTTAAAAACAGGACACACTATTTTCATAGGACACACATGAAAACGAAATTTTTACCGACTTACCCTCGACACAAAAGTATCACAGGTCTGTATAGTGTAAATAGTTTCGTTGGAAGTCTACTTTAGGTTATGATATAGATCAGATTGTGCGAACTCGGTACGAACTAGCCCACTAAAGCGACAATACAATTACGGGGCGGTAGAGACCAATAAATTGATGGCATAATAAATCGTCCATTAATTCCATGTTATTCAGTCATTTCTAATAATTACAAACAGATCGATTACTCATCCAATCAACGTATTCCTGCTTAATTAAACAGGAATCCAGAACAGAAAATATCCAGAAAGAGGCATTACCAATAATGTCCCAATGTGAAGAACCGTTTGACCTACAAATTAAATAATCCGATTCGATAATGACTAAGTGGTTGGTGTCGCGCAAATTGCCATTAAAATTAAATAAAAGAAAGAGTACCCGCGTGTATTTCATGCGTTTCACGTGCTTTGACCGCGCGATAATGACTAAGTGATTGATTCCGCGCTAATAAAAAAGAACGTCTGTTTCTACACTGAAAAAAAGATTGATTATAATAATCCAATCTTGATAAAAGTTACCAATAACCTTGGTGAAATAGTTTTAACTAAATAATGTTATAAAAATGAAATGTTCATAATTGTTATCAAATATTTTGTTATTATTATTACATTTAGTAATACTAACTAAATATTTCAAAAATTGTATTACTAAATGCATCTTATAAGTTTACCTAGAATTTTGTTCAGTGTATTATGCGTCACTGCACTGAGAGAGAAATATAGTTATACTTTTGGTCTCAACCACAATTTTATATTTCTAACAATAATTGTGGTTAACATAATGATGCATATAATTAAATGAATATTTATTGATAGAAATATTATAATATTATGGTTGAGGCTAAAAGTAACTATATTTTTCTCAGTGTGTTCCACACGTTTTAATCGATCCCGCGCTAATGTCCGATTACCTTTAATACAAGACTTCTTCGCCGCGCGTCAAATCCGTGCGTAATAATAGATCGGTTCTTGCGATCCGGCGCGGATCGTCGAAAGGAAAATTTCGCTGCAGGATCATTACGAAACGTCACGCTCAATACACCGCGAATGTCGACCGTGCACTGTAATTGCAATTGCGATTAGGGCAATTTTCATCGTTCCCCTCGTCAAAGCTGTCGGCGCCTACTTGGGAGAACGATCGTCTCGCGTCGATCAAATTATTATCACGCTCGAGGAGTATCGGCTTCATTGATCGCTCGAAATATTCTCGTCCTCCGCGTCGTAATGACCGACAGGAAGTGCACTTGGGATCTTTATCGGCGCCATAAACGTTCCATATAATAGATATAATTCAGTCCGGCATCTGATTACACGATCTGCTGACTCGTCTCGTCCAACGAAGACGAGTGTTTCTTCGAGGTCGCCGGCAACGTCGCGGGCTTCCTTTTTCGCATCTCGATCATGCGCTTTCAATTGACCGTTTCTTTTTGCTTCGCGGAATCGCGTCGCGATCGCGTCACGAGAGAAGACCGCGAGGGTCGGCGAACCTCGAAAGTCCTGGCGAAAATGATCCCGCCAGCTACGCCAATTTTATCCTTCCGCCAGCTGTAAACCTGCACGCTTCTTCTCTTTCGCCTCGTTTATTTCTCGTTAGGCCGATTTCTCACGAACGGGAGAGTGAATCCGAGAAGTGAAGCGCCACAAATCGAAATATCTCTGACCGGAGGATCATTAGCGAATAATAAAATCCACGAGGTGCGTGTCCGAAGGGTCGGGTTTCTTCTCAATCGCGTGGTATTGCGTGATGTTTTTGATGCTTGACACAAAACATGCATCACAAGCTGTAGTAATACAATTGCAACTTTTCGTAATCATTTTATCGGTCACGAAAATTATGAGTTTGTGTCTTCAATAGTATTATATAAAGTGAAAGGTAAACACTATTCTTCTATATTTTATATACTTTACGATACTGTATGATATAAAAGAAAACAAAAAAGAACACCAAGAAAAATACATTGCGAGGAATTAAACGGAAAAGATGTAACTTGCTTTCTATAAAGTAATTAAATAATAACGTAATGAAAAGAAAAGAAAGAGAGGTATTTTAAGCTGTTAAATTACTTTGTAAATTATCTTGTATTATTCATTGTAAATTAACATAATTATTGTCTTTTATATATATATCTTTAAATTAATGGAATCTCCGCTATAAGCTTGCGCAATATAAGACCTGTTAAAAGTCGGTGTAAGGTACAAATGACAAAATGGGATAAAGGAGTTAACTGTCAACGCATTAATCTGCCCTTTCTATCAAACCCCGAGGCTCATGGACACGATCTTTTCCCCTCACATCACAGATTTAAAAGCTTACCGCTTTTTCAAATGTCATTGAAGTTTGCTTCATTTTTTCAATCTTGGTCAATAACAAAAATTGATAAAATAGTAAAAATTTTATGTTATAATAAGAAAAATTTACAACAATTTAATATATAAATGTAAAAAATTAAAAAAACAGCATTGATTTAAATTATATTATATTAATGTTTGAAGATTTATTTCTCTTTAGTAAAAACTAAACGTGATATGTAAAATTAAACTATTAAATACTATTTTATTATTGTTGATATTGTTCTTTATGTATACTTTTAATTAACTATATTTCGATTAATAAAAAGTTCAAAGAAACAATTCTTTATTTTATTTCTTTTTATTTCTATTTTCTGTGCATTTTATTTAGATATCTTTGTCATGACGTGATAATTTTACACAATTGTTGTTAGATGTCAATTTTATTGATACTAAATTATAGACGGTGTTATGGATAGAGAGCATTCCAAAAATGACGCATCTGTAATAGCCCACGAAATGTATCTTCAAGTATAATCTTTTTCTCCATGAATTTTGTGCTAGTAGCTAGAATAGAAAGATCGATGGAGATGCAAGAAAAAAAGTGAATGAAATAACCACAGTAGATAAGAATAAGTCATGACCGAAGTGAACGATGAAAATCGCACCGTCATACCAAAGATATTTAGATCTGCACAACCAAATGCATTTTCAAGTATAATTTGTTTTTTCTCCGTGAAATTTGTGTTAGAAGCTAAAAGCTAGAATAGAAAGCTCGACGGGGATGCAAGAAAAAAAAAAGAATAAAATAACCACAGAAGATAAGAATAAGCCATGACTGAAGTGAAAGATGAAAATCGCATCGTTGGCCGTATCAAAGATATTTAGTTTTGCACGGTAAAATGCATCTTTAGGTGTATGAGGCTCAGGCATTTTCTTCGTGACTTTTATGCCAGTAGCGAATTTTCTATAGAATATAAAAACAAATGAAAAAATCCGACAAATCATCGGCACATGTTATAATTTACGAACAGTCGTACAAATTAAACAAGTAGTAGTGTAAGATGGACGAGTAGGGCTTTTAAAAGTATTTCCCTAATGTCACCTAGATCTATAAAGATTCTCTGTGACTTCCCGCTAAAAATTGTACGTGGGATGGGGGCCGCGAGATTTGAACTTGAGACCCTTCCATTACTAATCACTCGCGTTAGCACAGAGCCACGCGTCATTTCTTTATATTGTATTGCTCAGCAACAGCTGCGGAATGCGAGTAATGAAAGCAAGGTTAATCCCAAGGAGATTGTGAATGATAATTCTTGATTATTATACGCGTGCGCTCCAGTTTCCTCTAGTTTCTTTGCAAATTTTTTGACATTTCTTTCTGCCACAGCCGGTCGAATGAAAGTCTCTCTGTGCACAACATTTTTCACATGCCAAATTTAAATCCTGTTTATCTAAATCCTGTTATCCAGACAATTCGAGTTTTCGCGATATCTCTCGGTGTCGACTGTGTCAGTTGGTCATTGAAGATATTCGAATTAGGCTGCCTTGGAATTTATTAATCAGTTTCCTAAAAGAAAAAAGAAATACAGTTAGTACTCGTTGCTTATACATATAACGTAATCAAACATCATATTTAATGTCGTTAAGTGCTTGTAATTTTCTAGAAACTAATCAATTATTAGTCGTCACTTTTTACGAATACGAACAGATTACATCTTCACGCATCACTTATTCAAATACAAGTGGAAGAATGATTCAACGAGAGATAGCGTACGTTTCCACGGGGTTTACGTTGCGGTTGCAATTAACATTACGATGGATGATAATTTAGCGAGGGGTCAGGAGCCAAGCATGGATCAGAAATATTATATCATAGAACGGTAGAGTTTATTAGTCAATTTAGCAGGATGCTTTAACGGTTACGCGGGACAAAAAGATGAAGGCGATGCGCGGATTGTGCGGAGATAAGAGCGCGATATTGAACTGGAGGAATCTTAAGGTCACGGCTGGATATGGACACGTGTGATCTTTGACTCGCGACACCGTTGGCTCCTGCCGGCTTTTCAGGGATCATTAATTTCGTGCGATTTGATTCCGACCAAGTCGGCCACTCTTGCGGCCGGCGGTTACCGTGGCTGCCGTAAAAATCCAGCGATTGAGCCATCGATTTTTCAAATTCCACATTTTACTGATTATTATCAATTGCCATTCGACCGAATTCCACGGCAACAATCTCATACTCGCGTAATCGGGCATAAATCAACGTATGGAATATTAACGTACGCGATTATGAAAACATGTGGCCTAATCGTTGAACTCTGTAGCCTAGAAAACGAAACGAAGAAGTTTCGAAATGACAATTCTTTTAGTATTTTTTATTATATCATTGGTGCAGTAACACTTTAATGTAGTAACGCTATAAATATGAATTATAAATTTTATATGATTATGTACTGTATATAAGGTTTATAAGGATTATATATAAGGATAATAAATGAATAGGTAGGTTATACATAATGTCAGGATAACGAGGAAAGGAGTATGAATATATAAGGAGTATGAATTTTCAAGAAAGTAAAATGTGGGGAGATGAGTGTGGTTTATAGTATCAATATAAATCAAGTCTCATTTCTTGGCTATAAATTGAAGTGATTAAAATTAATTCAAATACGGATCTAAAACAAGAGCGAATATTGATTGGACAATATTATATAAATATTGAACCGAACGTTGGACTAAGAATAGAAACATTCGTTCCCGTTTCCTCCGTTCACCGGAATAAATCTCGTAGATCGCAACGGGCAACTGGCTGAGGACAACTGACAAGTTGTGACAGCGAGGGCGTTTGGTCGTGAGACAAAATTGTGTCTGGTCTCTCGCGTCAAAAGGAAAAGGAATTGCGAACCGGCCCCGATAGTCCGCTCTTGAAGGCTCGCTCGTACGCACAAATACCGCGTAACGTGTTTCTCGCCGGCGCGGCGCTCGCGCGCGCGCGCTCGCACGTAATAACGGTACACAAAACGCGGAAGCAATCGGCACGCGACTCGCCTTATCGCGGCGCGCGATCCGCGGTGTCCGCGCGTGTACTCGCGAAAGGAACGACAAGCACCGCCCGATACATTCTCGCGCCGAACTTCGATTACGAGCCTGTGCCGTTCCAGAGAGTGCGAATACTCGCACGCACGGCGATTACATCGGTCTTTCCCGATCGCGACAGCGTCACGTCGCGCTGTCGTTAAATAAAAGTGGAAATTAATCCTCGACAAATGGAAGAATGCGACCCGAGGGCTCGCCCGAGTCAATCGTGTTGATTTTGCGACATTTCGACAGTACCCCGGCGATATTTCAGACGATAATCTATCCATCTACGTGTGTATACATTAATCTCAGTTATCATTTATAAGCTCTTTAAGAATATGGATCCCACGCACGCCCAGTCCGCCCAGACGCAAGATTCTATGTATTAATTTAGCGATCGTTGCACGACGTCTCGTATTTCATCGCGTCTCTCTGTGATTTATGAGCGATCTGTGGAGTAATGCGGGATGGTCGTTATAGCTTGACTATGCTTGTCAATCTCCCGTTCTTGGATTTTAAAACCTTTCTAACGAAACTATAAGCTAGCTGTTCGTACCTTCATCGTTAAGACCTACCTACGTGGTTTTCCTGTCGTATTTCTAAACCCAGTAATATGATATCGCTCCGAATATGCTGATTATTCGCAGCGTTACATAAAATATTTCTACTGAAAATGATTGCTGTCAGAATTACCAATGAAAATGTCTGATAGTATCGAAATAGTAATGGAGCGAAATAGTAACGGCTATTTCATTTATTATCGATAACGTGACGTGCTATTCGATAAAGAGTTCACTCAGTATGTATTTATTATGAATTAACTGAAATGAATTAATCTGTTGCTCCAAAAAAAAGACTGAGACATTTAGCATTAATTATTTTATTTTTTGTATGCTTTTTTATACGTTTCTACTACATTTTATTTAGATACAATACAATACAAAATTTTATCTAAATAAAATGTAAATGAATAACATCTGAAATCATAATATTTTCAATTATTTATTAATATTCTCAAGAAAGAATCTATTTATTAAATCCAATCTCGTTATTATTATAAATATCGTCGAAGACAATTATTTTCGTATAAACTGAATTCGTACATGACAATAACTTTATCTAAAATAAATTCACGAAGGATGTAATTATCAATGGCTACATTTGACAACAAAGTAATTTTGTCGTTCCGAAGATAAATTCGCTCGCTTATATATCCGTAATAATATTATTATTCTTATATATCTGAATATGTAATGAATATATATTATATTTATTACTTTTTATTCAATTATTTATAACATTCTGTCATTCTGAAAATCATTATATTATTCATTATTTTAATTTTATGAAATTTCTATCTTTCTCTCTTCCTCTGCCTTTAAGCTGCGAGATTTTTTGTTACAAGCGTAAATGTTTAACGTTCACATGGTTGCCCGCGAATTCTTCGTTTTTTAAATTTTTTCAGAAAAGCGACGGTACCTTCGACTTCTATACAAGAGAATTAGATTTTTCCTACAGTGTTTAACAAGAGTTTATCAAAGTTCGATGTGTCTTTTTTTTTCACTAACACTTCATCGACCCTTCCACTTTTTTTTACCTCGAACCCTTCCGCGTCCCGCGTTATTACACCCACATTAACCAGTCTTTAATGTGTTTGTCTGCCTTACAAAAGTTCGATGAACTTTTCTCGAGAACTTTAAAGGTGCGCACTTTGTTTCATGGAATTTTTGCAAATATCCACGCTGACGAGCGAATTATCTTCGGAACGATAAAATTACTTTGTTGTCAAATGTAGTCATTGATAATTACAGCTTTCGCGAATTTATTTATAGATAAAATTATTGTCATGTACGAATTTACTTTATACTAAAATATTGAATTATAATAATTGTCTTCGACGATATTTATATCATTACATCCATCATATAAAGTATCTAAAATGTAGATTGCATATATAGAATTTGGCCATGAATGAAGACATTATGTTTAAATAATAATTAAAATAGTCAATTTTGGCAATTATTACTCCTTCAAGTTTTCACCCTTATGATTTCTATAGTGATCTTATAAATTGTCGAATGACTATTCCGATAATTATTATAAAAAATTTCGATATATTACGATTAATGCTCGCGTCTCTTAATGTCTGTTTCCATTAAAGTTTATTTCAATTATTTAAATGCGAAGGAAAATGTTTGCTATTCGCGTACATTGAATGACCCGATAAATTGTTATAATAATCTTCAATTGAGAACTAGAATACTAGAACTAGAGAAATATAACAGCTATAATTTTCTCGCTTATACATAATGGAATTCGTTCACGCTTCAATTAAGTCCACGTCAAATTTATAACAAGAATATATTTAATATTGGAATCGTTTTACATGTCTCCCTCTCTGTGTGGAAAATCAAATGTCGCGGGATCGGTTTTTTCCATACTCTGTATTCAGGTGTATATACGTATATACACATCTATTTACGAGACAATGGGCCTCGACCCAGCGATATTTTGGAAGTGCTGTGCGTACATACGTACCTACCTACCTACCTACCTACCTACCTACCTACCTATCTATCTATCTATCTATCTATCTATACTTTTCTACCTACCTACCTACCTATCTATTTACGCACAGACTGTGTATACAAAGTGCATCACGAAATCCCAGAAAACCTATCAAGCGCAGCTGTGCCAGGTACGCCCCGTGATTCTTCCGTATAAACCGCGAATCTTCCTCCCCCGCCCCCCCCCTCATCGTCGTCGTCGTCTTCATCGTCGTTTTCAAAGCGTGGGTGCCTTTTCTCTCCTCGACATTTTATTCCCGCGCCTTCGCGTCATGCCTGTTCCATACCCGACAGATGTTCTCGGTGATCACGATCGACTGCTGCCCTCCTCGTACACCCGGAAGATCCCAAGGGATGAAACTTCTTGTATGTGTATATATGCAACAATGCGCCTGAAATCGTCCCGGCGTGCTACAGCTCCTACGGCACCGATGCCGTTTATCGTTGCGCAGTAGGTCATTGTACCCATCCTCTCTTTCTCTCCCTCATTTTTTTCCGTTTATCACCTTTCTTTGTGCTGAAGACGCACTGGTCGCTGAGAAAAAATCTAGCTGGGTAAGCGGTTTCGATATTCGGTAGATTTTAAATCGACTTCGTTCGGGGATGAGAAAGACTTTGTAGGGTAGATACGTGTATTTGTCACAAGGGAGAAAAGCACTTGTGTTCATTTCTACCAATGTAGAGTAACTTTAATCTCGGTTTAACTTATCTCGTATCTTTTTCCAATTCTTAGAATTGGAGAAAGATAGAAAGTAAGTTAAAAATCAAGATTAAAATTAATCTACATCGGTAGAAACAGGCATTAATCGTTAATTTTATTTATATGATTCTACCTAGCTCAAGCCAAGTGTCAACCATTACTAAAATTGAAGTTAAAGGTATTTATTTATTTATCTAGGATATAATAAGATCGTCGCGATTTTTTTTTGCGATTATTCATAAAATTGTTAATCACTTTAATACTTCAATAGCGCTGCATATTATACTTCTTATAAAAAAATCCTAACATTTTACGTCTATATTTTAGAGGGCTTGAAAAAGCAACGTTGTTTAGCTTGGGGGAAAAAATAAAACGCTGAGAAAACTGACAAATGCACGTACGATATCTAGTCTGCCGCTGTTGCGCGGATTTGAGGGAGCACGAAACGTCCCTTCGTTCGTGCAACAATGAGGCACATCGTTGCACCGTGGCCATGTATCATCGCTCCTATATGGTGCACGACCGCGTTCATTTTGCAGCGCGTTTTTTCGTCTCACCTTATTTACACTTCGTTCCTTCGTTTGCACTTCCTCTTCACGCTGAAAGGAAAAAAAAAGGCAGCCAAGTCATAGTACACATGACGGTTTTTGTTCGAAATATGTTTCCTTCTTCGCAGGAAATATTCGGGCGCAGGATGAACATACAATTTTTAGTTTCATTACGACGAAAAAGCAGCTACGAAGCACGCAACTAGTTCTTTCCTCGAGTGAAATCATTTTGCAAAAAAATATTGGTTTATAATTTAATTTTTGTTTACAATTTTTACAAATTTACTGACATGTGATTTTTCTTCTCGCTCTTTCTCTCTTTTTCTTTTTGTTTTTATTAACTTTAATTTTAGTTTAAGACTGTATTTTATAGACTATAGAATTATTATAGAATGAATAGTTATAAGTTATAATTCTTTAAATATAGAAATAGTAATTTTATTAGATTGAATTTCTTTATCATTTATTAGTTTTATTTTTTAAATTTCTTCTATGATTTTAATATACAGATATTTATATATACATATATAGAGGGAGAAATTTTTTAAACAATTTATTTCGAGATTGAGCAAGCTGGATCTTTATTTCACTCCGCTCTCTGTCTCTTGGGCTTTAAATTAAAATTAGAACTGAACATTGTTGGCGAAATCTGGCATTAATAAATCTAATACGCGCGTTTCTAATCGGCACGCTAACTACGTCAAATGACTTCCCCGACAATCGCGTCGTAAATGCAAATCAAAACGAGCAAGTTTTCGCGATGAAAGATATAGCATAACGACCGTTCCCCTTTTTTTTTTTTATTTTTTCGTGCCATGGCGGCCGATAACTGCGGATACCATGTCACTCTAATCGAAATGTGCGGCATAACGTTTCGAGCTCATGTGCACTGATATCGCGGTCTTTAACGCCTCTCAACATTGTACCAGAGATTTATGGACACCGTTAAACTCGCTACTTGTAATCAGTCGCACTCGGGCAGATAGGTGGTAAAGCGTTGCGCGGTAGGCGGCTCGCGTTCACCGTAAGAAAGGAATTATGGTTTCTCGGGGCGCGTTTTCTCGCGCGGCGGCCACTCCTTTTGCGGCTCTCTGCTCTCCTAAGGACGCATTTACATAAGTAAACCTTCTAGCGCGTGCAATCAATGACAGGTGCATGGAGCGACAATCGCGAGATCGCGGGAAAACGATGGTACGGCGGTACGCGCGACGTCGCGGTGTACAAAAAGTCCATCCGGCGCAGAAAATATACCCCGAGAGAACGGAGCTGAAAAATCACGAAAATTGCAAACGAATGTATTTCCTAATTCTTTTTTCGACGCCCGCTGGCCTTTAGAAATCGCCTTTTTACGCCAGTAAATCTTTCACTCTGGCGCGAGAATCACGAGGGTAATCGACAAACCGGAAAAAAAGAATGTAGATTTAATTGCGTCGACTAATGTCTGGATTAATATTAACTCTTCGCGAGGTATATAATTTGATTATAATTCTCACCGTGTAGCACGGGGGTTTTAAAATTCAAGGCTGTAAGCGCAAGTAAAATCTAACTCGTTATGAAATTATAAGAGAACTTTAACGGAATTTTTCTCTCCCTTGGAGATTACTTGCGGAGATAACTTAAAGCTAAATGGTCAAACGTGTTATGGAAAATGGTAAAACGTGTTATGGAAAATAATAGTATTTAATTAACTAACTTCCGCCAAGAAAAACTTCTATCTTCGGGTCTCCAAGTCCAAAGAATTTATATATAGAGCGCAGAGCAGAGGAAATCTGGGGCGCCTCGCGTGCCTTCCTGCTAATACTCCAGCACGAGAGCATGATTCATAAACAGTCACTTGTCTTTCCAGGAATATGATTAAAAGTGACTCGACGATACGAATTATAAGCGGCATTATCGAGTCTCGTTTCCCTCAACATTCTTTTCCTGACCTCCCGTCACTAGAACTTCGCTCGGTTCTGCTGAGACCGTTTTAAGCTCCCAATTTACATAAGCAAACTTTCTAGCTAATACAGTCGGCAGTAGGCGTGTAGAACAACAATGTCCGGCAGCGGTTTCTACCGAATTACACCTTCGCGACGAGGAAATGTCAAGCCGAGTGTATCCCTTGTTCTTTGCAAATATGAAAATTTTTAGAACCGTTGAAAAATTCAGCCGAGGGTTCCGTCAGCCGAATGGCAGACGGCTCCTTTTGTGCTACGTTAACGTACGAGCAAATACTTTAAATACGTTCAAAAGAGGCGGCGAAGACGAAAGCTAAAGTGATTTGAAGCAATCCCAACCGCGTAAGATAGAAACTGCACAATCGAAGAATGAAACGCTGAATGTGAATTTATTCATAACAACCAGGCTGCGTCTGAATAAAACACGTTTCTTTCAAACGCCGGGCACCCTTCGAACTGAGCGAAAGAAGCGCGTTCCACTCCAAAAGAGACACTGCTAAATGACTTTGGAACTGACCTCGCTACGTTGCAAAAATATTTTATATCTTTCAATAATAAATATCTTCCAAAAATATAAATGTATGTATCTCAACGTGCCTATGCATACAAAAATGTATTCAAAATGGAATAGAATTTTTCTAACTGTATCTATCTGAGTCTTGTCGAGTGTCTTGACGACTTAAAAATAAACTAACAAGTCTAAACTTTTCAAGAAGCAAAAATCAATAATTTTGAAACCACATAACTCTCGATAGCGTATTTTAATCTATTTACTTCAATATTTACTTCAATTATTTACTTCAATATTTTGTTGAATGCATTTGAACAATATTGGGGGAGCCTATTTGGACTTGCGTACACGAACAATTACCAAAGCCGACCAAATACACACGTGTGTCCTCGATTTTACCTTTCACCTTTGGTCGTTACATAAAGTTATACTTTGACAAACGCGCCGTACTTCTTCCGCCACGTACAACATTTTCGCAACGTTTTCGCAAGCGCCGGCCGCGCCGGACGAAGACGTTCGTTCGTTGTTGAAAAGCAAAGGCGCTCTCGCAACACTCGTTTCGACGCTCGATAAGGCTGGCTGGCTCTCGATGAAAGGAAGGAGCCTGTTTCACGTCCCTGAAGGTCTTCCTTGTCGGCCTCGGCTTCGCGAAGCGAGTCACTCGATCGACCGGTCCGTCTTTTTCTCACGGCCGTGGTTCGGCCGCGGCCGACATACCTAAAGCTTCCATCAACAGCTGGCCAATCCCTTTAGGGACCAGCTGCGCTTCCCGTCCTGACGACACGAGTCATATATGTACACCGAAAACTCTCTTCTGTCTCGTCGTTACTTTCTCGCCTCCAGAGTCATGCCGGAATGTTCCTCAATATTACATCAGGTCATATACAAGAAGACATTTGAGTTTCTGTATGTCAGTTACTTGTCAAAGCAATTTTATAGTCGCTTGCAAGCAAATTATTTTTAGCGCAGGCATCCACCACCAGATTTTTCCACAAATCAAAAATCGATTTTTTTATATTAAATTAAAAATTTTTTTTTAATTAAATATACATTTTAACATTGAAAGCCAGAAGCTTTTCAATTACTTTTAATTTTTTAATTGATTTAACTTTAATAGCAATTTCCTTTAAAATTTAATTACTCTAAAATATTTTTCATAATAAATATTTTAATCTTGTGGCTAATGATAGCATCCTATTAGAGTTGTTTTAAGAATTAAATTTTAACTTGGCGGAGATAAAATGGAAAACCGACTGAACATTTGGCAGTAAAATAATTTTTTTTTTTACATTTGTACGAAAGTTTTTAGCCTGTTATTGCAGCCTGGTACATTTTTAAATTCAATTTGTACGTATCTGTAATTTACTGCCATATCGGCCGCGTAAACACTTTTGTAAAACACTCAGATCCGGTAAACGTTGTACCGGACGTTCGTTCAATGCGCGTAAATCCCCGGTAGCGCGGTTAATAGAAAACTTCATCAGCGTAGCAGCAGGCACAAGAGCGAGGCAATAATCGTAATTGCATCTGCATCTGCGAGAGTGCGACGGCGAGATTAGCCAGATTTCACTTTTTCAACGGTACGAAATGTACAGCGGGAGACAGTCTTCCTCTTTCTCTCGCCCACTGCGAAATGTGACGCGCGTGCGGCTTGCTCTCTTTCGTAATTTTCGCCAGCTTTTGTCGGCGCCGTATTTTTATCCATCGCTCGTTTATTAATTTCAAAAGTTGTGAGACGTCGCGGCGGCCGATGCGGCCAATTGCATCTCGGAGGTGCTGTTCTGCGTCCGGCTTTGGTTTTTTTTCTTTTTCTTTTTTACTTCGACATATGCGAAAGTCCCAATTATGAAATAATGAATGTGTGCAATTTATTCAATCGAGAGAAAATCGTTACGACAACGGTTCCTCGCGGTGTAAACAATCTTTCGATACAAAACGATATCTTTAAAAATTTTTTTTAATAATAAATTAATCAAATAAAAGTTACTTTTTAATAAAATATTTCTTCTTGTAGTTAAATTAATTATTCGAAAAATATTAATCACAAGGTTATTAATACATGTTATGCTATTTTCGCGACACTGTTAAGTAGTCGATTTTTAAGAATACTAAATGCGATTATATATTCTGCGATAACGAGTTCCACGGATAACAAGGACATAAACACGCGATCTCAAGAAACGCTATACCTTTTATATCATGAGAAATCGATCGCCGATGCATCATGTTCGAGCTATTCGCGTAATAATTTGCCATTATCCCACGAATGTTTATCTCAGACACCTGATGGGCCATCAAGCTGGACCGCGTTACGGCGTTTCCCATGGAGGGCGCGGGATGAAAATAGGAGCAAATTTCCGTTACATAGTCGGTCAGCTTTACGGTGATCGACGAAGTTCGGATATTGTGCGACGCCGTGAGGCGTTTATCGAGCACCGTTATAACCAGGGGAAACGTCATAAAGCCCTCCGGGAATCTTTGCGGTTAATGGCACGGATAAAGTCCCCGAATTCACGTATCCGTCGTAAAAACGTCCGTGGAAACGTCCGCGCGCTACTCCGGAATGCCGTGATGTGCCATTATTTCGCCCAGTCATTGGTCCGTTGTAATGTCCGGCAATTTCTTCGCAAAATTTTGACGCAAGGCGCAACAAGATTAAATTTACACAACGGACGATTTATACACTGACGATGCGCGGACAAGAGGCGACAAAATCTTGCATTCCACAAAAGCGTGATGAAACATCGCGGATACACAAGCGATATCTCAATAAATCACTGCGATATGCTCCCTGGAAATTGCAATTTTATAATCAAATTTTTTTCTAATTTATTAGAGCGTGAAAAAGATTTATCTGCGATGTTTCGTGATAAGTTGCGGTTAATCCGATTTACAGTAAGGCTAGCAATTCCTGTTTTTGCTCTTGGATAAGTTGTAATGATTCACGCGGTATCTGAAATTTTATATATTCACAGTAAGATTCTCGTACGAACGATGCTAACAGACATAACGCATATATACACATTTATTTAATGTTTTTCTACTTATCTTAATAATCTCCGCGAATTGTATAACAGTTTTTATATATTATTATCAGAAATCTCAACGAATGGCTAAAGCGATTTGTCTTCGAGAAACATATCTCTCAAATGAAATTGCATAAATTATCAGTGATAGTGACTGACTGTTCAGAAATATACTTGTCAAGTACAACTTACTTTTGTTTCTAATAATATCTATCTGTTTTCTTATGTCCAAGCGTAAAGTCGTAAAGAAAACGCGCCCTTGAACTTTCTCTATATACAACTGCTATCAATTTGATATTCAACGATTACTACGGAAACAAAAAGAATGATTATTTAACATTTTAATAGAACAAGCTACTGAAAAATGATTTCATCTATTAAAAATTATTAAAAAGATATTAATGCTAGCATATAACTTACAATATTGATGTAATAAATAAGATTTTCATATTTACGTTCTGACGATTTCATCATTTATGTAAATTGCAAATTTTTTATTACAACAGAAATCGTATCTGTTAGATGCATAAGTTTTTTCATTTTCTTTGATTATTTTTTATCTCTCGTGGCCTTAATCGGTCACGACGAAAAGTCAGTATCCATAATTACTCATTATTCTTCGATTGGCGTATTCCGGATGCGGCTAAGAACCAAAAAGAAATGAGAAAATGCATCTTTTTCTTCGAATTATTTAAAATTGTAAGATTAAATAGTTGACGATAAATGAAAACCGTTTATATATTTGTGAATTAATGAAATTATTTCTAAAGGACAAAATAATAAGCAAAAAGAAGTCGCCTTTCCGTGGAAAATTCATCTGCGGCATACACTTACAAACTTAAATCCATAGTGTCTCATGCAATAAAATAGTGTTTCAAACGTTTTAAAAATGTATTTCAAAAGTTTTTGCCATTCTATCGAGAGAAATATTTCAACAAGAAGACTATAATTATCGCTTTTCAAATCGACTTGAAATTCAATTTTTGAATATTATCTTTACGTATCTGCGATCGTATAAAGTCGTCTCTAGCGAGAATATTTTGTGTTAACCTCGATCAAACTTTATGAGACAGCGAACAAACGTATTGACATAATTATCGAATAAGCTACCTGAGAAACGTCCGTAAGACAATGAAAAACCGATTTTCTTCTCTGCTGATTCCTGCAGCTATAAACAGATGTCAAGAGTCGTTAAAAATTGAATCCTACTGCTAGAAAGTATTTTCTATCCAGAAATATCACTCGAATTCTTACGTGAAAAGGTAATAAATCTAATTGAAATTTATGAACACTTCCGAATGATAGTAATCTAAAATGATGTTATTACGATTCTCTTGATAATAAATTAAGATACAAAGAAGAACTCGCATTGAATATTAAGAATTCCCTTTTAGAAAGAACATTTTTTTTTGTTCAAACAGTTTTTTATATAACACTAAATAACAGAATTATTCGTAATATACGAGATAATTTACGATTTAATTATAATATAATTATCTCGTATACGAAATAAATGGGACACCTTGTATAAGGCAATCCTAGGGATCCAAATTTAAAAAAAATCATTGTTTTAAAATCGACGCCTTGGTATTTGCGAAATTACATTAGAATGTAAAAAATAAAATACAAGAGAGAGAGAGAGAGATAATGATCTAGAAAAAAAACTAGAATATATAAGTAGATCAACTTACGCAAAACGAGACTAAAGGAAGAGTGCAAAAAAAAGAAGGTAGATCTGAAGAAAACCGCAGAAATGGCGGATGAAAGGGGAAAGAACGGACAACGTCAAGAGGAATGAAGAAGAAGAAGTAGAGGAAAAGAAGAAGAAGAAGAAGAAGAAGACGGCAACGACGACGTGGATGACGAGGAGTCGAGTTGCAGCAGGATCGCTTACCAGAGTGTTTCACCAAAGGCGACGGAGCCTCTAATTTTAATAATTGGATATAGCCTCGGCTCTCCTCGTGTGCCGAGGGGCGCAACCGCGTGCAGCGGTTGTATATAGGCACGTATAGTCGCACCTGCCCTTTACCTTTCTTCTTCCCTTTCAATTCCGCTTACCTAGATACAAGAAGTCTATACCTGCGTCTATATATATATAGTATCGGCAGAGGTTTTCGAGACGACGGTTGGGAAGTACGAGAGAAGATGGCGAAGTATAGAAATTACGTGAGAAGTTCCGAGGAATACTGCTCAGTCACAGATAACTTTAATCCAAGAATTATTAGGAAGGCACGACTGAACGATGAGACGGGAAGACTGACACATGAGAGAACGTAAAAATCTAATTGAGTAATTAATTTTCGACAATTTTCTACATCAAGATAATATATATATTCTCTCCCATCTTTCATTTCGATAATCTTCCCTATTAAATTGAGATTGTGCGCAATAATGCATATGACGGGCGTTTTAATGTCAATTATCTGTATCTTTCACTCGTCAGAAATTTCGATTTCATGGTATTTAATAAACGCTTTCTTCCTTCCTTTCTTCTCCTGTCTACGCTCTCGCCGAGCATCGGCAAAGAGATGTATTTTTTTCTCTTCTTTTTAATTTTCATTTTTACGTCCCCGCGTACCGTGAATGGGAAGAGCCTTTGCAGGAAGCGGTCGTTTCGCCCGGGCTTTCAAACTGCCACTTTTGTTCCACTTTTCCTCGGTCTTACTGTTATCCGATGATCGATACGTGAATAGACGCTTCGCCGATTTCCGCCCCGGTTTCTCACCCCACCGTCCGAACAATGTCCAGTGCTCGCCGAGCGATATCGACGCAACGAGACGAAGCAACGAACGCTCGCAATGTAGCAATATGCATTTTCCAGAGAATTGCAAATCCGACTCGTGCGTATCTCGCGCTCTCGTCGCTGTGTGTGTTTGCCCGCGCGAAATCCGTCCCGGCAGACGGATTGTTTTTTTTTCTTTTTTTTTTTACGTAAATCACAGTGGCTACGAATTCGTGTCAGTCTGACAAATACGCGGCTATAAATTCGATATGGAAGTGCGGCGCGTAACAAACTGCGAACTCGTAGGTGAAGAAAAGAGGGGAATTTTGTTTCAGAGAGAGAGAGAGAGAGAAAGCGAGAGAATAATTAGAGATAGGTAATATTGTGTGTAATTTATTGTCCCCAGCAATATTCCAGTAATAATCCACTGGATTTACTTCACATCATGATACAGTTGTTCGTTATATAATCTGTGATATTTGCGATATGTTCGCATTAGTAAATTTATCCTGGCTTAGGAATGCACAGAGCGCATAATGTATAACACCAAGTATATAATGCAGCAGATATTAATTAATTATACATTTTTCTGCGATGAGCGAAAAAAGATAATTCAACTTTCATTTATCTTGCGGCAAAATTTATGATTTGAACGTTGGAACGTTATTACGCCATTCCTGTGCTATGAAAAAAACAAGGGTATCCAGGTAACAGACAAACGGACAGTTTTCCACATCGATCGTTGTAACGATACATATTTGTGAGTTGGGAACTGAAACCTCCCCTAGCTGATCGCTTTCACAGGCATCGAATGTTTTACGTATCTTATCCTCCCTTTCTATGTAGTAATCACTGTGTTTACCAGCTCTATCTATCGCATTCAGATCATGATATCGCAATTTGTGGGAATGATTCGTGGAGGAAGTGGTTTTTCATGTAAAATAAGTTGAAGAAATGGAATAACTTTTTTGTACAAGGTATCATTTTCGAGAAAATCGGATTTGAAAAAAATATACGTATGTACAGGATGTTTCAGAAATAGGTGGTCAAACTTCAAGAGTATATTCTACTCACTGTAAGGATAAAAAAGTCAAATAAATGGATCTCTGGAAATGCTTCCTTTCCAAGTATATATTATAAGTGCTTTTTGTCTACAACAGATAACATGCCTTGTATCGACGTCTCATGAATTGTCCTTCTATTCGCCTTTTTTTAGAAGTAAATAAGAAGTTATCATAGATCTGTGTAAAAGTATTGCGAAATCCTATTTTCGCTTCGTATGATAAAATATGAAATATTCCAGGAATTCGGCACAGGACGTTGATGCGTCACGTGACGCGAAAGGGAACCATTTCCAGCAATTTTTTCAATGAAATGTTCTTACCAAAATTTGTAAATAAAAAAAAATGTTTTTTTTATTCTATTTAAGAAGAAAGTATTTCCAAATCTACGTTTGTAACTTTTTTCGTCCTTACAGTGAGTGGAATGTGCTCTTAAAGTTTGCCTGTCTGATTTCTGATACAGGTTTTTTTTTTAATTGATAAGAGTCGATCGGACTCCTGAAAGCGTACGATTCGTATCGCAAGTTCCGAGGAATATCACATTTCGTAAATAGCGTTTAACATAAAGGATTCCTGATAAGCTACTGTAGTCGAAGAGAAAACGAGATACGGGCAAATCGGGGTATCCTTCTCCGGTCTCCGTGGCCATACCGGTCGGACCTGACAAAAGCTGACCTTCGGGCCTGGCATTCACTTCACATCCGAGCCTCTTCTCGTTCCACCTCTCTGGTCGTTTTCCGCCCTTCTCTCTTCTTATTTCTCGCGGACTTGAGCTGACGTTATCCTCTCTCGGACCCCAGAGGACTGGGACCGACCCACCGAGCACAAAGACCCGTCATTCCAGTCGACGCCGTGTGTCCTTCCTTCTCCGTTCGCCGCCGCCGCCGCCGCCGCCGCCGCAGAGGCAAAGCTCGAGAAGAAGAGGAAATCGTCGCCTCTCGCAAAGGGAATACTCGCTCGCGAATAAAGTACTTTGGCCATGCCACTTGTTAGACAGGAATTGCACGTGTCATGCATAGAGCTTTCAGCGAGATTCTTATCGGCCAGCATAAATATGGTATCTCTGAGATGTTATGAATCTTTCATTTTTAGGAGAAGAAATAGGAATGCGAGAAAAATTAGTAGAAAAATTTTAAGTATTGCAACGCGCGATTTTGACTTTCTTTAGAATAAAAGAATTGCTAATTCCCGACACGTTTGTGCCTTGAAATTATGAGAAAGGAGCGCAATGAGAATTCTTTCGAGGTTCTTTTAGGATATTTTCTGTAATGTGTTACATGCAGAGTTTAGAAATTGATAAATATAAAAGATATCCCTGTTAACAGCAACATTGTTTAAGTATGAAAGTGTGATTGCACATGGAGTATCGGGTTCCGGGAAGTTCATTGTTGCGCCAATTTCGTTCGAAGTTTTACCGCAATTGAAGACTGCGCCTTTTAACGGACCGCGTTTTGCGCAGATGCGTCGACAGAGGAAAGCAGATCTGGTTTCTAACGGTACCATCAGGGTGCCCTCTTTTTTATCTTTTACGTTTTGAGGAACTGGCAACGAAAGGGAGGACGTCTCTCCCCGCGTAGATATCCGATTGAGAAAAAAATATTGGAAAACGGATGTTCGCGGTAACGGGAACGCTGGCGACAGTTGAAAGTAAAGCTTAAGTTAACGGTTAACACGTCACCGGCATTCTGACAAACTTTCGAGGAAAACGTTACATATGCAAACTGAGAATGTGTGTCACCTAGAATTCCTGGATTAAGTGAGTGTACGAATTATCTCTATAGGAAGTATAAAAATGAAAACGGTGATAAAGAGAAGTTTGAAATCTTACACGTGCTGAAGAATCTTTATAATCTCTATATATTTCATATTTAGACGCTTGAGAAGAGGCTCCAGATGTCGAGATTCGTACGACCGCTTCGATGCAATTTACAACAAAATTTGTATTCGATTCCCATTTCTACCATTAAATTAAAAAATTAATTAATGATGTATGAAAATGTCGTTTAATGTTAATCTGTTATAAAATTTTCGCGGAAATAAATTATGTGTGAATAAAGTCGCAGCTTCAGTAAAGAAAAATTCATTGAAGGTATACTCCGTATTGAAGAATCCGATAGACTAGCCAGGCCCGCATGTATGTTATGCATCTGCAATGTGCAACTGATGCTATTGCACAACGTCGGGGAGTGCCAAAACCTGCTGCTAGCAGGAAATAGGGGGGCGAGGTACTGATATATATAGTAACTTAATGACTCCGAGCAGAGAGATTTGTTGCTTGGAACAAAAAAAAGCTAGATATATAATAAATGTATCTATTAAAGGCTACTAAATGAAAAAAATAAATAATATATAATAACGAATATTGTTTTCAAGAATCCTACGTTTTTCAGTTTGGTGTTTTAGGATTGCAATAATTGGAATAATCTATTAATAAAATTTCCACATGTAAAATGACAATAAAACTCTCCGGCATGAATCGATGATGTATATATCATAATTGATTACGCATGTGATGAATGTTTTCTGGCAACGGAATAAAGGAGCACAATTTTTAAAAAGCATTCACATATTATTTTTATTTAAATGATTTAAATATGATAAATTAGACGATTTAAGTGACGTTGAATAAATTAGTTCCCTTTTGTAATTTAATGTTTCTATCTGTGAGTATTAATCAGAATCTTGACAAACAGTTAGAAATTGTAACGGTAATAAATAAATAATGTATAAAATGAAACTCTATAAGAATATGTCTTTTTCTCTACTAGTGGTGTAGTATCGTTTTGTGCGCGCTGTTAATAATAATTTTTAATTTTTTAAATCTCAATAACCTAACTCGTCTGCTGTTTCTTTCTTTCTTTCTTCATAACTAATTCATCAATTATATTATTATCATTTTCATCCGATTAATCTTTTATTCAACTTTCGAATCATTAATTTCATTCTCACTACATGAGATTCTTTCATTTTTGTGTAATCAAATATATAAATTTATGTCAACCTTTAGAAGACCAGCATTTTTTCTTTAAAATTTGCATTTTTTCTCAAAAATTTGTACATATACATATGTCAATCTGTCTTATACAAAGTGTTTGTCAAAGCTCGAGCCACTATAGTGGTTTTGCGGTCTTCTAAAGGTTAACCTATGCATGAATCTCCTTTTTAAGAGAGGATTATATTATTTTTACATTAGAAAAATTATTCAAATTTACGATAATATGGTGGTAAATGATTACAAAACTTAATATAAGACTTGATGCAACAACGTTGCTTCATTTATTTGTAATTATTGATGTGCGATCTGCATACAATACAACTGCGTGTCGCTCGAGTTGGCAACGAAATGCTACGGTGACCTTCCTGTTCTTTTCGTTGTTCTCCTGCTGGTTCGTTCGTCATTTCTTCCATAATCGATTCCTTTATTTCTGTTCCGACAAGTCTCTTCTCTCTCGCACTCGACACAAAATTACGCAGTAACCGCGTTGTTTTGCAAAAACTGCGAAAATTGATGCGATCGTCAGGGACGAGCAGTAATCGGAGAAATCAGTTATTCGGAAATTGGAGAAATCAGAATTTTCACGTTTAACATTCTTAATATTTAATATGTCAGCTAATTTAGGACACAAAAAAGTGAGAAGTCAAAGTCGCAAGCAAATACATTTATCATTCTCACAACTTACATCTGTATAAAATGATAGGAGTTTTTAATTATAATTGCAAATACTTGATTGAAAATATAAACATTTAATTTTTTCGGGGGAAGGTTGCTTGTAAGTTGTAGCAAAAATTTGATTATCAGTTCAATATACATACATTTATAGCAAGACAGTCGTGTTGTCTGCTCTAAACACTAGTAAAATATACTCTATTTAGAAAAAAATTATCGATCTTATTTTGACGCTAAAAAATTAAATGTTTTTAAGCTATGTATTTCTCCTCCCATGCTCAAATAATGATAAATTAATAAGGTTTCTGAATAAGTAGGTGTTCCTAATATTCGTGGTTCCATTTGAATTTCAAGTTATGGATTGCTCTTTTTTTTTATGTAGGTAGTAACTGAAGGGGGGGAGCCCTAAGTAAATTATTAAATGTAAGGTGATTTTCGGGAATTTTTTTTTTTAAGACATAACTTAATGAGTCTTCTTGAAATGTAGATGTTCTGCATGTTTTGCATATAATAGCAGACATGCTTTTTGTTTATGTATAAATGAGCAACTGTTTTTTACTTATAGTTATAAACATCTGCTCAATACAATCCAGTTCTAAGCTTATTGTGTGCAAGGGACTGAGTGGAATGACGCGTGGGGTGCTCTCTCCGGTATACCTGCGTGACGCGCAGGTATAAAATCGTTCGTAACACTTGTAATACTTAGAATTTTTATTTAAAAATTTGAAAAAATATTTTTCCGATAAATTAGTACTGATTTATGTAAAGAAAAAAAATCGATTTTTTTTACCTATTACTTGAGGCTCCCCCCTGAATTGATTATTAGTACAAGATAGGCGAGTAGGACTATCTCAATGCCTAATGTCATCTAGATCTGAAAGATCCTCTATAACTTCTCGTTAAAAATTGTATGTGGGATGAGGGTCGAGATTTGAACTCGGGATCCTTCTGTTACTAATCACTCGCGTTAGCACGAAGCCACGCGTCATCCCTTTTATGTGAGTATTCATTTTCGAGTATTCCTTTAAAAAAAAAATGCCACATTAAAAATTTTTTATTTCTTTTTGATGTTATAAAAGGTATACTTTGTGTCAAAATTGCACGTCTGGTAAAGCTATATTTCCACATTCGACATTCGTATCATTGTGATATTTAAATACATATACTAAATGTATGATCGTATGCAAGTAATGTCATTACTTCAAAAAAGAAATCGATCTAGGACCTATATAACCATATTGTAAACATCGTCTTTGACCGTGTAATGGCATGACAGAATGACTCATGTACCATGGCCTTTGAAAAAAGGTTCTTTTATTATTAAATATAAACCCTACCCATTTATCGAATCGATACAAATTTTTATGTACACTCGCTTTTGTTCATATAGATCGTAACATATATCAATTTTCTCCAATTATTATAATTTTGGCTCAAGTAAATTTATTGATTTTATTAATTTTATATTTAGAATATTAAGATTTAAAATATATAAAATTTTTTAACATAATGAAAAGCAAACATCAATTTTTATAATTAAATTAATAGATTGTTACTCGTATTATTTTAAATATTAATATATATGTTGTATTTGAAATTAACAAAAATTGTTGAAATTATTAAAATATATTTTGTAAGTACTTGCCAAGGAATAGAACATCAGAAAATGACTTTATTACCCAAAATGCGCTTCAATTTTCATGATCGTATTAAACCATCAGGTTTCTAAGAGGATTTAATTATCCCGCTGCTTCTGATTCTATTATTTTGCGCAGCATTACGACATAATTATCTTCCTCGTCTCAATGGGCAGGGATTAAAACCTTAGGGACTTCTCTGCTTCATACGTGCCATATGCATTCGTCATATTACGATTTTAATTTCACCGAAACTTTATCATTTCTCTCGTTTCGCATCCTTGAATGCTACTTCGCATAATCTTCCGTCAATCAAATTAATCATTTATAGTCGATATTAATTTAATTTAATTTGCTCATACGAAGTTTTCACTACTCAATAAAATAATTAATGAGAAATACGTAGTTAATTATATGTAACATAATATTGTACGTAATGTATATTTTTAAAATTTACATATCATTTACTTACATGTCTGCGAAAAACATACCTTGGCCAAAAAATAGTCAAAAGAGCATATATTTAATTCGTCGAATGGTACATATGCTCTTTCGACTACTCGAAACTGTTCACAAGTCTTTTCGGCCACATGAACGGTCACTGACCGACCCAAAGATTACAAAAGATCAGGGAGACCCAAGTTTTCCAGGAATGCCTGGAAAAATGCATCTTTTTCCAGGTCATGATCTATCATGCCAAATTTAGACCTGTCCTTCCTGTCTTCCCTTTTCTCCTCAAGTCAATAACCTTGCCAAGAGATCACCCAACCGCCAACGATTTGACCGCTTTTTGGATTTTAAGCCAAACTAGAGACGAACAGAAAATACCTATAACTAAATCTTTTGCATCCATGTTCAGATGTAAATACGTGAAAAAAAGACGACAGTTTTAGTGTTCTGTGAAACGAATCTTATGGTCGATATGTTTTTAAACAGTATACAAAAAGTATTGTTCCTACGAGAAATAGTATCGTAAATTTTTTTCTTGACAAGAGCTGAATTAAATTTTGTCCGTTTTGTCCGGTTTCGATTTGACTGGCTTACACTAATGGCAACTAACCTAGTGTAGTATAAAATTCTACGACTAGATTTATTATAATAAATATTAATATAAATTTATTATAACTAGTAATCATATATGTAATAGAAATCATAAAGAGCCTATGACAACATAGAAAGAAATAATTTATGTATTACTTCTCCTGATTTAGCAATTATTTTATCCCCAAAAAAAAAGTTTTTTAATGCATCTACAGAGGTAGAAATCACAGCATTCGTAAGCAACTTGTTATAATCGGCAGTAAATGAACAATAGAACGAATTTATATTTATTATTTATCTCACTATTATTTATTCACACTATTAACATTTTCAAACGAAATATTCTTTTGACGATATTCTCTCTACCTGGTTTTTACTTTTTTCCTCGTTTTCCGTTTTTGGCCGATATCCCTTCGTCCCTTAGATACCATTTTAGATAGTTCTTTTCTTTTTTTAGAAAAGACTTTGTTAGACCGCTCCTAAATTTTTCTTCTATTCTTCCCACATTCCGCCGTATCAATCTTGGGTTCAGTATACCTGAATATCTCATACCTAAACGTAAACCAGGCCTGCGGTCTTTTCATAGTCATATTGTAAACATTCTCGTCAACTTTCCTTTATATTTGTCATTAGTCTTTGCATTTTGCCTTAAGGAAACAGGAGTCTTTTCCCATTTTCCCAAACTGCATTTTTCTCACGTTTTTAACATTTAATAGTTCATTAATTATTAAGAATTTCACAAAATGATACAGGACATTTTTGTTTATCTCGATCCCTTCTACCTTCTCACGAGCGTGGGATACAGTGCTCTAGGACACCCTGTATAAACTTACTAAATACTCAGAACAAGTATATTTACTCGTAGGTAGCATCTATATATTTTTCTATGTGCATATCGTTCGTCACTCTAATTGTAAGATATTACAAAGAAAATCTGATACTTAGATACTCGATATGCATGTCGATTTTATATTTTTATTCTTAAACTTGAATCTTCTCTCTTTTATTGTTAGCCCTCTTATACATTCGACTTCGGAAAAGGGCCTGTTTTAAATTTTCTTTTAAAGTGAGTTTTCCTGGCGCCCGATTTTCAAACGTATACGAAAAATTTTTCGAGTTTGAAAGTCGGGACCTCTTCGTTCCTTTCGTTGACCTGTGGTCGGGTCAATGATCTAGGAACCTTTTATGTCAGTATCTGAGTATTCGTTTGTCGTACTACAATATTATAAAGAAAATCTAGTACTGAGATACTCGGTTAAATATGAATGTCGATTTTACGTTATCGTGCTTAAACTTAAGTTTTCTCTTTTGTCGGTAGTTCTCTTATGTATTCAATTCCGGAAAAGGCTCTTTCTCTTTTTCTCTAAAATGAGTTTCACGGGCCCGATCAAAGACTATTGGATTATAAGAATTATAAGAAAAAACTTTTTGAAAAGACCTTTTGTAGAAACATTGAGAATACTTTTGGCCTTCTATTATCTGTAGTCCACACACTTTGTTATTTTGGTATCGAAAAATATTTTTTTAGAATCTACTCAGGTCAATATCTGCGTATCCATTTGTCATTCTTTAACCATAAAGGAAATTCGTTATTTCTAACTAACAATAAGACCCATTTTTGAGTTTGAAAATATTTTTACATATGAAAATGACGCTGCGCAGTTATTGATTGATGTATACCTTGAAAATCAGGTACTGATCAATGGACATAGCGTCATTTTCAAACGCAAAAATTGTTCGTGCACGTTCAAAAATCAAGCTCTTAGTTCGTTAAATACATACTCGACTCTTCTATTTTTATTTTTGTCGCTAATAAAAATTATATTTGTTTATTATACTAAGCATCGGTTTATTATACAAATTCGGTTTATTAATTATTTTAAGACAATTCTATCAAAATGCCTATAATAGTTTTTAAATGAGAATTGTTCAAAGTTGACAAATTAAATTGTCTGAAATACTCACGTTCAGTCATGTTACATTGCACAGTAGTGAAAATGTTTTCAACCGCTTCAATTCTATTTTCGAAACTGATAATTACATATATATTGTTATTATTGTAATAGCATCTTATCTTATTGTATTTTTGTGTAAATTTTTAATTAATTATAATAATAATAGTAAAAATAATATACATGAATATTGTATCTCTTTGTAAAACACGATACAGCCTGAATAATCCTTGTCAAAGCTGTTACAGGAATTTGATAGTTTTATGTGACAGCTTGTGAAAGATTAGGATTTTCGTTTTAACATATTTTTGGGATCTCTGCAACGAATCTGTAACTTTTAACGGATGTTAGACCTGAGATACCCTGGGTATCTGTTAGGAATGATGAATTGGAAAAAATAAGAAAAGACAATTCTTTATTTCGTGCTGTCCCTATTATTTTGTTAGTGAAAAATTCTTTACCGACCAACAGTCGGCCGATCTCCGATGCAGAATTTCAAAAATGCCGATGCCATGCGCAGGGCTCATGGCAACTTTCCAATACATTCATAGCTTAATCGCGTTTTTGCACGTTCTTTAAAGTAGAAGCATTAAACCTTATTATAATTGTATGTCGTGTGATCGTCGCTAGCGTTTTTATTTACAATCAATTCAAGAAAACATCCGATTATATTAATATGATTTTAAACATTATATTCCCACTTTGAGCAAATACTCATATAAGGTATTCATTAAATAATGAATCCGATAAATCAAAATGTCTAATTTCTTTCAGAAGCCACACGCCATTGTTAATACGAGAAGTAATGAATTTTCCGCCACACGTAATTATTTTAATGCAGAGGCTAATTAAATTTTCCCGGAAGTCTTTAAATCTCCATGAACTTCGGAAAGCTTTAAAACTTTCGGCTTATGATCCTTGATGTGATTTAATTTGGCGTAATTTATTCATGAAAATGATAATTAATAAGATAAAAAGCTGCGCTGAGTTTTTAGTATAAGAAAATATATTTACGTAATTAAAGTCTCTACTGTCGGCTGAGGATCCTTACGTTACATTTATCGTTTTGCAAGTTGAGAATTTGCAAAATAATAAATAAAATGATTATTAAGAATAACGCGTCAGTGCGAAATTTCGAGATCCGAAGTAACGCAGTCACTATTGCGGAACAGCTGGGATCTATGAAGCTCCTAAACACATATTGTATATATTTATATATCCATATATATGCATATATGTACGTATGGATGACTAATATCAAATGCGACAAAAGAGAATGGGGAACAATCTTTTATCCCGCGTGAAAGCTTTCGTACGTGCATGTAGGTATTTCTAATGAATCTTAAATTGTCGGTTATCAATTTCCTGTACATCTCAGCGACTATTACGAACGCTTCTTCGAAAATAGGAACGATATTTTCTACATATTGTACCAAAAAATATCGATTATAAGATTTGTCTCATAAAACACTAAAAATTATTTTGTGATTTCTAAAGTCGTATACAGGATGATTCAGAACAACCCCGCGTCCTTGGATGGACGTATTCTCGAATTAATTTCAAGACAATTTTTCCTTTACGAAAATTTTATCCGAAGCTTAATTTTTAAATTAAAGAAATAAATAATTAGCGGATTACGGCACGAATACAGAATAGGTAAGTAGGTAGGGACGATTTACAATTCACAATCCGACGTAGGTTGACTCAAGGTTGTAGGTTTCAAGAACGTGAGGAGTTAGGATTAGGACACTGAAAGGATTTCCATTCATTTCAAAAATGCTTTTTCTTGGAGTTCTGGGAAAACTTCGAAAACTACCTGTCTCTCTCATTCCCTTTTCATAACCTCTTGTAACCTTTAACAAATCAATGACCTGAGACATCAAAACGAAAATTCATATTCTCAACTTTCCGGATGAACACAATCAAAACAACGTTGATGCAGCATTAGACGTTAGAAAAGTCACAAGGAAATAGTTTTTGAAACAATTTTCTTTTCAACATCACAAAGAAAATTAGATGTTTAATTTAATTGATTAGAAGATGGAGAAAGATGAGAACAAAAATTTTATATTTCTATTTTCGTCGTTATAAGTAAGGACTAATATTTGTTCGTTCTATGCATCGGTTTATTATATTGAGAAGTAGAAAAAGTAGCGGAGAAAAGAAGAAAGACGGTCTTTATCGTACTATTCCATATTATTCTGTCTTCGAAAAAGTTGTTTATTACATACGGCCTCTTCGATGCTGCCGCTATTCTCGAGTTTTAGGCAATATTAATTATTAATCAGTCGACAACGAGCAACACACATGCGTGCACGTGTGCACGTCGACGCGCGGCACGATTCGGCACGATCAACTGCAATTCGATGTCTAGCTAAATGACCCACTGGTAAAAGTACCCTTGTACAAAACTGCAAAAGGGACTAACCCTCATATTCCTTCTCGAACGTTCTCCGTCTCTATCCATTTCGATTCTCGTCTGTCTCTCCTCTCTCTTTCTCTCTCATTCCCGTCCAACTCATTCGCACTCTCTTGCAATACAGTCACTTTGACAAACGTTGCAGTACTAGGCAGGCAAGGTTTAGGCATGGGCGTAGACAAAAAGGCCGATTCCGAACGTTTATTTCATGCATATAAAGGTGGTGATGACGCTACTAATATGTAAAAATGTAACATTGAGAGAAAAATTAATTTGTCCAATAAATTGCTGTATTCTATACAAAGGTATTCTCATTTGCGTGGCTTGAAAAATTACAGTTCATCGATCCGCCCGCGATATCGTTTGTGGAAGGATGATGCTACGGCAGATTACTGTACGTTTAATAAAGTCTTATTAAGTTATAGATCTAGTTACGATGCCGCGCGCTACGATATTACGCTGAATTTCCCTTCTGCTCTGAGATATAAGATTGCGAATTATTTTGCGAATTATCACGGCCCTTTATACCCATCGGCATTGGCGTGGCGAAAGCTGCTCCGAATTACATGAAACGGCAATGGTATTCTTCGAGTATGGCGAGAACTGGCAAAGTGCGCATATCTCCTGACTATTTGGGAAACTTGCAGCCATTGTGTGTTACACTTTAGATAACTATCGTTAACGCAACAATGTGGCAAATGAATAAAAAACCGCGCTTTGTTATACAGTAACGTTCAGCGAATAATTAAAGTGAATTTATATACGTATTTCTTAAATTAACGATGAATATTTTTAATGACAAATTTTTGTAACATTTTAAGACGAAAATTTTTTACGAAAATATCCCCCGGGTAGAAATTTTGACTAAAATTTAGCTAGCTGCTTTTAAGACTTTGCTTGTAAGACACAAACTAGCCTCAAAGTCACATATTTAGGCAAAGAAACGGTGACATTGTGACGCGTAAGTACTTTCCTATTAGATTACTCTGCTGGCTAGCTGGCAACCTTGCACACTAGAAATGCAGGCTACATATCAGTTTATGTTAATGGCTTGCCTCTAGCTCACAAATTATTGTAAATATTAATTTTAATTTATTGAATACACAAATAATTGTAAAAAAACGTCAACTTTGAATATTTTAATTTTATTTTAAAATTACATCAAAAGTGTTCTAAGTTGTATTTCTGGGTTGAAATTATTATCTTCTTCCTCTAAATGTGTCACTGGAGTTCTGCTTTCATTATCTTCTTGATAAAAATTATTATGTTCCGTATTTCAAGACATAAATTCATCATCTGTATTGTTGTTAATACTACACCGAACTTGTTTTAAAATCGTTCTAAATTTAATTCTTTCGCGATATTTTCGAGTTCTCATCGTGAAATATTTTTTACGTTTTATCGTTTCACTCATTTTTATGACAGCTCGCTACTAGTGAATTGAGGCAAGTTTGCGATCTAACGCCAAATTCACAATACAGTTCGATGATGCTCGGTGGCGTCTGACAAGTTTCAATAGAATTCGGCTAAAGACAACCTCGCAAAAACGGCTTTATGCGAACCTAACATTTGGTAGCTATTGCAAGCTTATATTAAAGTAAATAATCATAGTTATTGCTAGTTTCGGATATGCAAGGCATGGGGAAGGTTGTAGCAGGTTTGTAAATGCAAACCTGCGTACACCAGTCACGAGAGACTTATGACAAGGTGACCTTACACAACCTATAGAATTTCTACCTGGGATCGAAACAGTGAAAATCTTCGAATAGGGGAAAAACCGTTTGAAGACCATTTTTGTACTTTATTATTTGAATGACAAGGGCTGGAATTTTATGTATTCAGGAATGAAAATACAATTCCTAAGGAAGTACCCTTCCACACTTTTGTGTGGAAGCCTTAAAGATATCCCGCCAACGACAGAACTAGAATTTTGACTGCTTAGGAGTAGCAAATTGTTTAATGGTTAAAGGTGCTTTCACACACAGAAAAATATTCATTCTACAGACGAGAAAAGTAGTTACTTATTTTATTTTGTTTAACCCTTAAAAATATATATATAATTGTTACTAGTTTGCCAAAGAATATTTTCTTAATAAATTATATTTATTAATAATTATATTAAATTATATTAAATAATAATTTATAATAGTTTAAGATGTACTCGTTACAAGTCCAGAATATGTTTTAAATAAATGTGACGCTTATAAGGATTTTAGGATAGATTTTCGGTTATATAAACTTATCAAATACTTGGAACAAGTATATTTACTCATAGGTAATATGTAATAAATTGAATGCTTTTGATAATAATGTACAAATATGCACTAGCAGTTTTATTAAGTAATTATTTTCATTTAGCTGTAACAAATTTGTTATAAAAACAGTTGCAATTTTTATTCAATACTTACTAGTCTATTTATTTATCCAATATACTATTATGTATCGATTGGTATGTGTCAGTTGTCATTACCATATTTATTTAGTTCGTAATTGATACTGTTTTTATCGACCATTTTCACCGTCGAGACTTATTATTTGAACCAAATAAATATGATAAAATTAATACATATCGATATCGTTACACATATCGATAATATTAAATTATTGAATAAAAACAGTTTGAAGTATTTTTCATAATAAATTCATTAAGGATAAACGGAAATAGTTTCTTAATAAAATTCTTATTGCATATTTGTACAATAATTTCATTATTGTCAAAAATATTTAGTTCATGAAAGCACCTTTGTCACTGACCGTTTTAGCATCCCTACCATAGCATAGCCCTATCATGCCATATTCTAGCTCTATCATTGGTTGATCTTTAAGGACATAACGAAAACGTGGGCGGCTAATTCAGGAATTATACTGTTACGAAAACGAAAACCACTGTTTTCTATTGTTACTGTTGATTAGTTCAAAACGAGGCATTTTTGGACGAGGCATTTTGGATGTTGTATGAACTTTTCTGTTCAGTTCTACGAGTAAAACACGCTCCTGAAATAATGGTCCATATTTTTGTTATACCCTGTATATACATATACGTCTATAAAATGTTAGTTTGTCGATTTTCGTTACAATGAGTTACGATCTATCCGCATAATTTCGGAGCTCTCATAGTTTCGAACAAAAACACACGCGACCTAATCTATATTTACATAATTTTTGTTACCATTATTTCTAGGAATCAAGTGGAATATTTTACATAAAAAAAAAAATCAATCGAGACCGCCGCCAATGCCACCTGAATAGTCAGTAGCGAAATTGTTTAATAAAAATAACGCTGCAAATTTCCCCGCGATTTCTCGCGCGCAGGAGAGTCTCACAGCTGCAGAATCCCTCGTTCCTGCCGAATCCGATCGATGGCGGCAGAAAGCTGCGATTTTTGTAAAAAAAAAAAAAGAATAGAAAATTACAAAAAGAAAGCGACAGATCCCCGGAAATATATCCGCGTACGCATCGCCTCTACGCCACTGGACGACTGCATCAGTGTTCACACGGGGTATACCCGGTATACCCTCTACACATATCCCCACATGAGTCTACCCACCACGCCCCCCTTACCGCTCCGCTCCCCCTCTCGCTTTACGCCTCCCCCTCACCTTCCGCTCGATACATGTGAAGCACTCGCTGCCTCAGTCGTCGTTGGGCCGTCGCCGAGGTCGTACCTCCGATCCACCTGGCATTTCGGTGCGTTTACCTACGTGTACGAGAGAACGCGCGAACGCGCGCGCGCGCGCGCAACACACACACACGCAACACTTACAATACGTAACACGCGCGCGCGGTAATTTATGTTATGCACGCGTGCACGCTGCTCGCCGCCGCCGCCGCCGCCGCGTTAGCGGGGAACGTAACCGCCGGGTGCTGGTGACACGAGACGGATAAGTTTCCGGTGGGAGAATACGACGAAGAGACGACGACGACGACGACCGACAACGAACGCTGTGTGTTGCCCACGGCTCATGTTGCCGTAGTGTATGTGCGCGAAACAGTGTGCAATATCTCTCCCGTTCCATTTCTTTCTTCTTCTTCTTCGTCTTCTTCGTCTCTCC
>VBVQ01001010.1:0-22512 GCA_011636635.1 Tetramorium simillimum
ATAAGAGACAGTAATTATATTGAAAAAAATTATGATTTTTACATGATCTTGAAAAATTGTTTTTTTTTTCAAAAATTCATTTATTATTTCCCTTTCAGACCATAAAATTTTTATTATAAAACATTTTTGCCTGCCAAGCTTAGTTTTCAAAATATTCAGCTGAATTTTTTAAAATAAGGTATCTATATCATTAAAGTATCTTATATCCAGAAATATTAGCTATATTCGTTATTTGTATAGGATTTTATAATTAATTTTTATTAACAGACTATTATTATAAATATTATATTATTCTAAGTTTTATTTGTTCACTATAATATTATATCACAATATATTATCATTATTGCGTATCGTAAAATGTGACAAAGTTAATCATATGTTCTTATTAATAAGTTAACTGTTAGTTAATTAACAAATGTGTTTGTTTAAAAATATATACAATTAAAAATATTAAAAAGTTAAATATTTATATACCGTAATAAAAAAAACTTTATATACAGCAATAAAAGAAAATATGAAATATCCATTGAAATGTATAATCTTGTTAAGTATACAATTATTGAAAAGTTGCCTTTATCACAGTAGATAATAAAATAACTTTACAATTAATGATAAAATGTAAATGCTTTATCATTTCCTTTTTAAAATCGTATACACATGTATACATACACATATACATATATGATCACTTCTTCTCAAATAAAATAAACAGATCATACAATTACATACATTAATTTATAATGCAGAAACAAATATTATTACGTATACGCCAGAAATATCGTAAATTCGAAAATGATTTTTTTTATTTATTGTATAATCGGAAATATTGCCTGTTGAACTGTAACAGACAGGTATAAATTTTCATGCAATTTATAAATACTCATTAATATAGGGGGTTTGCTTTGATATTTAAATCATATTGTAAATTGTTGAACCTCTGACCTTATATTTTTACAAATGTATATTATATGGCACGCAATTAGCGATGTTATTAATTATGCAAAACTAAGAATAATGATTATTTATTACGTTATTAGTTTTGGATTTTATAAAAAAAAACAAGTTTCTTAAACACTTATAATTGTCATATTAATTATGCGTTTTTTCAAACATAGCATGTTCTTTTTTCAATGTTTCGTTATTAACATTTTAGTATTATGTTAACACTGTTTACATGATTATAGTTTGATTCATAGGCTCACTCGAGTGTTTTTACTCGGGATGAAATTAAAAACTTAGAGATTAAAACTTACAGTTTTATGAAGCTAATCTCTTCTTCCCAAGAGTATACACATAGATAATGTAGCAAAAACTTTGATTCAACCAATCAAGCAGTTTCTTCGAGAAATATTGGATTGATTTAAAAATAAGTTCCGTTTTACTTAATAAACTGTATCTTTGTATTTAAAAAATATTATAACAGTGTAAGTATTGATTCATAAATGATACATTTTTAATTACTTGCAGCAGATAAAATAATTAGATATGGGTAATCTGCTTTCTCACAAGTAGTGATTCACTAATTATGTACAGCGTCATATGAACACGAATATATGCACAGAACAAGCGCATATATTAATATTGCAAGTGCATTTATCTCTTTGTAGCCATATATAATTCTCCATTAATAATTACATGCCACTATAACTGCTCTGCTCCTCTCTTCATTCCCTCTACTTTCTCCCTCTCTCTCTGTCACTAATATATTGATAGTACGGCCGATCAAACGCGCATCCAATCTCATTATGACACGTAATTCACAAGCGAATTACTAAAGCCTGCCAAGAGAGAAAATTCACCGCGACATTCAAATCACGAAAAAAAGTGCCACACGGTAAATTGAATTACATCGCTTCATATATCTCCTGGAGGATTGCTCGGCAAAAAAATTCCGTGTAAAAAAAAAATTGTACCGCGCAAATCCCGAGGCATCAAAATCTCACGGCGAGCATATCCAGAGACGTTTTGTATATATTTTGAATGTCACGCGTATTAGATTTTTCTCATGCCGTTGCGAAATTTATCATGCAGAAATTTAAAGCAGCTTTCCATTTCTCCCAATACCTCGCGTCTCATATCCGAGAGATAATATTTATAATGATACTTATACCGAAATGTGGATATCGAAAGGAAACAAAATAAGCAACCCGGTATAACGTTTACAACACTTTTATCGATAATAATTACACAGTCCTAATTTCAATAATTTGCATATACTAACCTTATGAATAAATGCACAGTGATACCCGGTTCTCTCATCTGAAACGATAAAAACATTAGTTAGTAACATTTAGTTAGTAATTAATGGATATTATTACAGCTGCTTATAATAATAAATGTACTCATTATAAAGTTTACATTATCCCACCTAAACATTTATTGTTTCGAATTGCCCGATGGTAATGTATTTTCAAAGCAGTTGGTGGCAGCACTTCTACAAAAGTACTTCTACAAAATAAATAAGCGGTCGTCGGATATGAAAATAAACAAAATTAAACAATTTTCATTCTGCGCCGATAATTGGCCGTCTATAGAATGAGATCATAAATTTAATTACGCGGTTAAACCGTGAAGCGCGTCGCAACGAGGCATGAAAGTGAGGAACACACTCTCGGTGCAGGCCGCAGTTTTTCCGTGCATCCTGTATGACAGGCGACGTAGCTTCGTGTCGGAATTTATGTGGAGAACATGCATCCGCCTGAATTCATCGTATAAGGGCTTACTCGTGCGATATGTCACACCAACACCAACCGCCGCGCGGCGGTGTGCGTGCGTGTCGGTGAAATCGTGGGTGTGCGCGCATCGGTTTTGCATTTTTCAAGCCGATAATTTATCAATCTTGTCCACCCCGATTCCACCCCAAATCCTATTCTCTAGCTGGCACGGCGCGGCGGCGGAACGGCGAGGGTGAAGAGGAAAGGCCGGTCTACGACCGGTCGTTTCTGGCAGGGAAATAATGAGCCTCTTTAAAGACCGGAAGTTTTCATTCGCGCGAGCCTGGAAAATCGATTTTCGCACTTTGTCGAACGCGCTATTCGCACCGTCATGCGTCAGGAGGTAACGGTGCGCCTGATTTTATACTCTACGTGAAAGTGTCGGTATATTGTTGTCGAAATATCGCGGATACAGCGATAATAAGCGTAACACAATCGCACGAAAATTTTGTGAAGCTCATTTCATTAACCTGCCAAATTTTGCATTTTAAATTAACGTTTCAATCTCTAGACTCTATTTGAAAAACTAAATGGATTGAGATCTCTTTTTCTTATTGTTACGAACATATCCAGATTAACTGGCGCTGATCAATTTTATCTTGCTTCCAATTATATTATATAATTCATCACATATAATTTTTTTTATGCTGCACAACCACTCACTGGTTACAGATATATTTCACATTTTATCGTATTTAATTGTAAGATAAAACTCGATAATGCATGTTGTTTGCGCGAAAGGGAAAGTAAACTCCTGTAGGTTTGCTCTTTAGTTTTTTTAACTCATTCAGTACAACGGGATAGGAGTAGAAACGAAAGTTTATCGATACAAAATAGTTGTGTGAATGAGATAATTCCATCCATTGAGAAAAAAAATATGATAATCTATTTAAAAACCAATTTTCAGAGGAAAAAAGATTTATTTTCTATTCTGATTTGACTAAAGTCTTAACTTACATAGACTAGAAAAAAAACTTACAATAGAATAAAATAACAGTCGTATTATTACTGATTATTATTACTGATAAGCAAAATTGTATCATTTTAAACTATATATTAAATTAAACTTATATATTAAAATAAAAAATTAATGTATAAGAAAACGAGATGAAAATAATGATGATTAAAAATAAAATATATTCAAGATTTTATATTCATTCTTATTTAGTATAATTTATTTGTTCTTAAGCAAAAAGATGAGTCATTGTTCAACGTTTATTTTATAGCTTTTCCATTATGAAAAGCTGGGCGAGCTTCCACGAACCATTATTTAACTTCGTCTTTATCTTATTCAGCGAAAAAAAACGACGAAGGGGATCAATATCTTTTCTGGTTAAAACAAGAAAAAATCGATTTTGTAAAAGAGTCCAATTCGAAAGCGCACGTTACATGTTCAAAATTTATTTATAATAAATTGATAAACCTTATATTTAATACATTTTCATGAATATATGTATGTCACCATTAGTAGAGTCCATAATTCACATTTTGGTATGTTAATAAATGATGAACAGATTTGAATTCCTCGATTTATTTTTTATTATAAGTAATCTATTTAGTTATATTATAAAATAATCGAGATAAAAAAATTGTAAATTTTATTTATTTATAATTTTTTATTTGTGTATGTGTGTGATACGTACTTTCAAATTATTGTCATGTATGTACGAATAGAACCCATCATAACTTCTGCCATATACATGTATAAATAAGAAAAACTAGCTTGAATACAAGTTATGGGATTTGAAAGAACAATATTGGAAAACGTAGAAAGTTATATGCTCTTTTATTATTTAATTTAAAGTCACAGTTCTCTTTCCGTCATTTTAGAGACACAAATTCATAAATTTTTTCATATCTAACTTTTATTTAAATTGTATAAAAATTTTCAAAAAGAATTTTTTATTTAAATATCAAATATAAGTATTAAAATTAATTAAAGATGTAATTTTTGGTCAGACTAGATCGTGGTAATCTAATAATGTCTAATAATAGTATCTTCCTTAATTAAGAGTTATATAGGTCTTCTTCTCCCCAGTTTCACTTATTATTAAACACAGAAATATTTTATTCATGTCATGTATTTTTTTGCCTTGTTATTTACAAATTAATCTATTTTTATAACTGAAATTGCTTTCGTCTTTTAATCATATAAAATATAATCATAAAATATAATGCAAAGTATCGACAGTTCATACACCAGCCGCGTTATGTTCTGAATTCAATAAGGAAAATTCGCCTCGCTCGTGGAATCGAAAATTATATACATCCTCATACAGGTCTCGAGAGTTTCCTAGAAATTCTCAATTGCTTTCACGAAACTTTAAAGAGGTATGCAAGTTTGGACCGTTTTTCATAGTTAGGAGATCGCGGCTGTATATGTCAGACTTTCAAGTAGCAAAGAAGCGGTTATAGTCGGACGTATACAAAACGATTGCAGTAGTGCGAGCAGTCAGGCAGCGCTGCGCGTTCCTCTATGCGACTGACCGTTCGATAAGTTTTAATCGCAAAATGTTTTTATTGCAAAAACGATTTAAGAATTTTATTTTTAAAAAGCACTGCATTAAATTCGACTACGCGTGGAATGTGATAAATAATGCTGGGGCTCTAAAAGGTTTTGGCTAAATGATAAAAATTTTATCACGATGAAGGCAATTCGTGTCCATAAACTGATAGAAACGAAATGCGATGTACGTCAAATGAAACCAATTTGATTCGTTATAATGACGGCTTAAACTCCCACATATCAATGCGTGCGCACGGTTTCAGTAGAAGAAACTTTTATCATTAGATTATTGCGGAGTATTTCATTTGGAAATTAAACTTTCAATGAATACCGATCAGTGAGTGCATGAGAAATTCTCTCTGCTGACGAAACGAGGGGAATTTTACTAATAATGACATAATCGTTATACTGCGTCGCTAATGAATCGCTCAGTACGAAATCACCATGTCCACCGAGGCACAGAATTCATCGGGAACTTTTTCAACTTCGAACTTAATTCAAAGCGAGAGGTGCGATAAGAAATTTATTCAGAAGCTGATGAGGTATTTCGTGCGGATTTTTCTTCCAATGCGCTCAACTCGATCGCCGGACAGAGAAAAATGCCCATCGAAGGAACGAACTCCGATAATTCATCCCGATGAAGAAAGCAATTAGCAAAACGCAATTAGCGCATCGTCTGCTTCGTTCATTTATTATAATTTCCCATTTCTTTCCGCCATATATTCTCTTCAACGTTGGCGCAGTTACAAACATTTGCAACATTTATTAATCTATCGTATACAAACTGACGTTTGTCATGATAAATATTGTGGTGACAAATAAACAATTAGATATTTATTGTAGTTTTCAAGCTTGGTCAACAAAAATATAACAAAAAGCGTACTTTGCAATATTTAAGAGATAAATGATGTTCGTAAATAATAAGAATAAAAGAATCACATTTTCATAAAATCTCTTCATGAGGATAAGAATGAAAATCTGACATTATTGAAAAGGTGAGAGATTTATGATTCAAGGGCGATAAAACAAAACGAGGGCGGCTGAAGCGCGCGATTCGAAGAATGAAGCCGGAAAACTTGTAATAGCGAAGGAAGACAAACTACAGCTCAGAAAGTTGCGGGAGTTTTAAAACTTCGCAGAAATAGATGCATGACCAATGTCTAGCGAATGTTACTGAAACGAGACCGTTGTATTGCACCAAGGGCCAGACAAGTTGTACGAGACAGAAGTTATTACACCCAGGAGGAGTAGGGCACATTAGGATCAAAATCACAAATCCTTGCGCACGTGACTTGCCTGCAAAACTTCCGATCATTCCGGCGCCAGAACTTGCGGCCGATAAAAATATATCATTTGCCATCGTACTTCATCGACATTTCGGCAAAAAAGAAAGGGGGACTTACGCGCGCGGCATTGAGGAACGTTCCTAACGTGACTGGGCGCGAGACAATCACTGCTTTGCAATCGCATAACTGTGCTGCGGTATACATCTATTCATATGCTTTCACATTCCTATACCTCCTAGACAAACTAATTGTAAGTTGTTTCCACTATCACTAATAGCCCCGATCCTCGCACCTTCATCAGGCACCCTTTTATACGATGCAAATCGCTTTTTTGTCCGCGAGTTAGAGAGGGCAAAGGGGAAATTGCTCGTGACCTCCTGAAAGGGTCCTCGCGTCGGCATAGGATGAAGGTACACAATGAAGCCCGATCCTTTGTTGCAACGACGATAATAATATTTGTCCAAGCATAATTCGGGAAATATATTCAGGACTTCATTTAAGACAGTATCGCCGCGTCGCAGAATTTTCTTTGAAGGATTCACGAGCCGTTGGAAAATTTATTCCACCTGCTTCTGCTTTTTATAAAACTGCGCGACGGCATTTATACGTTACAGAATTGTAACGCGATTTTATCGTTCTGAAAAATTTTCCGATATTACAAGAGAAAAATATATCTCTCGTAAATCAGTCATCACTATGCACACGCGATTCGAGTTTAATAATTTCCAGTTTAATATTTCTATTTATATTAAAAATACGAGAACTGTGCACTTCACCATCGCTGTAATTTTAATTGTCATCAATCAATAATCAAGAGAGACATAATTGCTTTATAGTACATATTTATTATTCAATCAGTAAATTAAATATTTTTTCAATTCTAAGTATAAAATATTTTCTGGTGCAAAATAGAATACGCACACGAAATATTTTTATTATATATTTTAAACATAAGGCTATTTATATATATATATATATATATATATGTATTTATATTTTACTTATATTTTTCTTATATTCTTTACAAGTTGCATCGGCTAGAGTATATTTTTATATGAAGATATAAAAAGGAAATCAGGAGTTGATCTTCGCGTAAGCTGTAAACTAATAAATTGCTGATCATTACTCTTTGAGCCGCTATTCTAACCCGGCACGGCACTGTCATTTTTCTGTTCTGTCACATTTTCTTGCTGTCCCCTAAACGATATTCTCCAGGCGTTCATATCGATGTGAACATTTGTCACTGGACGCGCCATGCCTGACAAATTATCATTGTCAAACTGCACTTTAATCAGAGTCACTGTCCACCACAGCATTATATTATTCTAGATTGCTTTTCTGTGCTCACAGTAAAAGTACAAAAGTACACAGAAACGGAAAAGTAACACTGAAATAGACGGCTAATATCTGAAGGAACTTCGATTGATTCGAGTTCTATGTAACCTCGTAGTATCGATATTAATTCAATTTCCATTAAAGTGAAAGTTTCGAACATCTTAGAGAGTTTTCCGATATTAGAACAAGCAAACATAAAGAGCATTAACAGCGAGCAAAAAATGAAATAATCTCCAATTATAGTTGAAACAAAAATATCTCAATTCATCGCAGTTGTAAATAAGCGGTGCCTGATGTAAAAGAAAATATACAGAAATACTTTGATACTTAGTTATAAAATATAGTTTATGAAGTTATATTGTAAGTTTAATTAAAGAATAATGAAAGAACTTATTTAACGGAAGAGAAAGCAAAATTGATGAGACGCGAAGCAAAAGATAAAAATCATAACGCGCGGTAAGAGAAACTGGCGTGGTCGTGCATCAATGAGAAAATTGAATACCCCATCGAAGTACACAACGGACACAAATTTATGGGACGTTCCACTTTTAGGAATGACAACCAGACACCAACACGCGCAATCGTTAATCGATCGGTATGATTGCACGGGGAAAAAAGAGCTATCAAACGGCCATTATCCGCGTTTTCTATTACCAAAGCCGATTTCCCTTTTATCGTCATTTCACCATTTTGTCTCTTCACGCGTCGTGAGATCAAAATTCTCTATCACTATTTATTTCAAATTAATTGTAATTAACTATAATAAAGTGTATTATTATTATATATTTTTCCTGAAATATGGAAAAATAGAGTTTTATATATATGTATAAAACTTTATTTTATGTATAGGTATATCTTCTGTATATTATATTCATATTATATATCATGTACATACATATATACACACATATGTACATATTGTAAACTGTCTCAAAGTGAAAAATTAGCCGAAAAAAGCTGCGCAAAATGATATATATTATTACTACATACATATATACATATATAGATAATAAATGACAATAATCTTAAAAAAGCTCGGCAACACTTGTGACACGCACTAAGCTCGAAAAATAAGAAAGATAATCCCTGGCATAAGACTTTCCGGATCTCGTCGGCAAAAATTAGGGATGAGAAGCTACTAGTATTGGTACCATCTGGTCTTGACGTCTCGTCAATGCACAGTAAGTGAGACGGGGGTAGGAGAAGGAAAGAGATGAGTAGAAGCTTAGGTCTTCTCCGGTTCTGTTAGCAAGGGCGATGCCAGAAGGTACGATGTGTGCGTGTGTATGTGTGAATGAGAGAGAGAGAGAAAGAGAGATCAACCAACTCTTGAGTCAAGACATGCAGAGATTCTAGGAACACACCAGCGAGATTTCCTGCCTTCCCTTACAACTGAGGTTGTCGTGTGATTTATATGAAAACGATTTCTCGTCTGCCGGCACAGGTAATCGCACGATGATTGCCGCTTGTAATTGATTAGCGATTACCCATGTCACTTAATCCCTCCATCTTCCCGTGAAAGTGATGGCCCGATTGTTGGCAACATTATCGATATCTCCCGGGCAATGCATCAATCAAAATCGAGATGAGAGTGCGGATGGACGATGAAAATAATGCTTCACTGATAAATCGTTTCCTCACTTTCGAAAACAATGATTCGCCGTAATGCACTAGTTTTAACGTCATTTATAATGGTACTATCATCATAAGTTTGCGCTTTCATATTTTAAGTAGCCTTGCGCTTTATATAATCATTATCGAGTAAATAATATATAAATATATAATAACTTATAATATTTGTATTATGTATGTTTAATACGTATAATATATAACAATTGAAATATTTATAACATTTGTAATTTTTTAATAATATTAGTAGTAATATGCAATAATTTCGTAATTAATTTAATAATGTCATCAATACTGTCTTAAACTTTTAATTTTAAATAATTTTAACATTCAGATATTTGGGACACTGTATACTTCAGTATATTAAATAATTTATTATTTGTAATTTGTCGTGTAATAAAAAAAAATAGGCTCGAATTATTTCTGTGAACCTGTAGTTATTTCTAAAATATAACTCGCATGGAAGAATCCACTGTGATCCGCAAACGACTTTAAAAACTGTTCCGTAAATACATTACACCAGCTTGTTCCTTTTGGAACATTTCCCGCGCGCATTTAGATGAAATACATCACACTTTCCATGATCGATGTGCATATATATGCCCGTAGTTATGCCGACGAACGGCGTTTCCTGGAAGCAATCTTCGCAGCCTGATTTTATATCGCGAGAAGTGCTCCAATACAGTTTCATGCAATCCCCGATACGTTCGACATTTTGAATCCGTAGATGAACGTTGGCGCGATCGCAGCAACGTGTTACCGCGGAACAATGAAAACGATTTACGGCGCTATCGCCGCAAGGTGCTGCAACGCGATAGAAGTATTGATACGGCAAGTGAAAGAGTATGAGCTGGCTCAGACATGTGCAATTTCGGCATCAAAATGACGAATATAGAAGCCCTCGAACGTCCTGTTCTTATATGTGTATTAAAGGACTATTGACATAGCCAATGCAACGTTTTCAAAAGAAAAACCGATTACTGATATTAGATGAGAATAATGGTTTCGTGCAATAGTGCTCTTCATACCTTCATTCATCCGATTCCAAGTATCCCTTCTCTACAAACTCTTATTATTCAAAATATTTTTAACATTTTTTTCTTTACATCTTACGGCTTTTCAACATTTGCGGCTCTAATCATCACTTTTAATCGTGTCGGCGCCAACGTGGGAAAAAAAGTGAATAAAAAAAACCGCAAACGAGATATTCCATTAGCATTAATAATCATATTTTGTCAAAAGTTTTAATTATCGATCCGTGGGATGATAAGAGAAAAACACACATTTTTGCATAAAAATGAAAAATAACGAGCGGGGTAGCGCATTTTGTGCGGTGTTATCCCCTTAGAAGAAGTTCTCGGCATTATCCCACTCATAATTTCGTAGGCAGCTTACACAAGCTTAGCTCAACCCCTATCTCACCTCTGTCCACCCTCCAGACGCCGCCACCCACGGTTTCTCTAGCATTTCCGAGCTTGCAAGCTGCCCCCTCATAAACTTAACATAAGGGTTAAGTCTTAGTAGTGCCCTCAGCTTTGCTCCTTTCCTTCCTTTTGTAGCCTGCCTACCTCATGCTCCCTTACCTACATCAAAGGGTAAACTTTCAGCTTGTTATCTGAAACTGCTCAGAAGCCCATGTGTAATTACCTCTTTGAATATTTTCTTTTTAAAGTCTGCCTGATTACGCGCTATCCCGAATCGTTTCGCGCTTCGGTTGAGCTAGAAATTATCTTTCCCGTAAAAAAAAAAAAGAATCTAAAATTAATTAAACTGACGCAATATTGTAATTAAGTTTAATTCAATCCAGTTTGATTCAAGTAATTATATTTTGCGACAAAATGCGAATGTTTTAATGGATCTTATCACACGTGAATATATAAGGAAAATATCTTCTATTCATTTCAACTGTAAGCTACACAAAAATTGGGAGAATCAGAGTAGCGCGAGGTCATTAGAACAGTGTCGCGAACGGAAACAGAAAGTCGCGATTATGCGCATTTAATTATCTTTAAAGATAATGACCACCATAAATCCGTCTTGCAGTCTGAAAACAAAGAAGCGACCGGAAGGAGCGTGCAGCTCGCACGTTTCTAAACTGAAAGTCGCGACATACAAGCCACTCAAGGAAATTGCCACGTGGCCGAGTTCCTCAACAAGGCGCGAAGAAACATGAGAATCCTCGAAAGGACTGCGTCATACCACGAGAAGACTTTGATGCACGAGCGCGGACCACCAAAAGAACAAGGGGAAAGGTCAGAAGCGAAACATTATTTCTCCGCTGTCACAACAAAAGTAGGATTTGCCGTTAATGTGCGTATGTGTGTGTGTGTGTGTGTGTGTGTGTGTGTTTGTGTATTATTACATGCTATACAATTGCGCAAAACTTCATTCCTGCTAAACGAGATTTCAGATCCATTTATGTCCCTTGACACAATCGGAATTACATGTCGGACTAAACGTCTTTCTAACCGAGTAATTGTGACTATCAAACATGACACGATTTTAAATCTAAAGAGCGGCAGATCATTTCTCTCAGATAAAATTATTGCTTAACACCTACACGTATGCACGAAAAAATTACATCTATCAAAAAAGTAAAAGAAACTCGACGTGCGACCTGGAGAAAAGTTTTTACAAATTCTAAATCCGACAGGACAGTGGTGGTAAAAATTCTGTGTTGTTGGGCGAGAGTGGTGAACGGACGTTACGTTCATCACTGGACTGTCAAGCGCGGCTTGCACGAGAGAGGGGAGGGGGGAGGATTTCATCGCCGCAATATTCCCGGGCGATCGTTAATTCGACAAATTATTCATCGTCGCGGAAATGAAACGCCGAGCCGAATCGACACAACTTCGCTAATAAGTTAACTAGCAATCGCTCAACCGCCTCTCGCGCCGGTGAAGTTCTAATTGGATCACTTGTATCCGTCATCGTCGCGGGGGAAGCCCCGGCGCCGCACGATGATCCTCCGGCGCGATCGGCAACGACATTTTGAGTGAATTTTCCGACTGAAGATGCGCGTCATACCCGCGCAGCAGCCTGTTGTTTTCCCAGAGAGAGAAACGCCACATATATCTCCACTCACCCCGCGGGCTCGCTCCCTCCGTACGCGCATTCACGTTGATATAATGCACGCCGCGCGCGCTCGGATGTAGAAAGGCAGCGGAAGAGACGGGTGAGCAGGGCGAAATGGCGAGGGAGGGGGGGAGGAGAACGGCTGCGGGGCGGAAGGGAGGACTATAGGTGAATCCCGCAAAATTGCAATTCCAGACGAAATAGAGTTCTGGTATTTTATCCGGCGTATGCACCTTGTGAATTCGAACGGGAAGCGCACGCGTGGTATGCGCGCTCATCCGTCCATCACCCGTGGAAGGCCCGCGCATATATGTACATATATATATCCGGGAAGATTGTAAATAACGGTACTCAGGTGCGGCACGACGGTGACGTGTCGCCGTCCGACGCGTATAAACGTCTCGTTTTTAGCGTCGCGGGAAAAGTCCCGCTTAAATTGGCACTTAATATTTTATTCATCCCGGCCGCCTCCTCGGGCGCGCGAAGTAAGCGCGAACTCGAATGCTCGGCGCATCATGTATGCTTTGTGCTTAAATATTAAGAATTTCGTACGGTAGACATGCGCGCAAATGCGTTTAGCGAGAAGATATTTTTACTTACTCACTTAAATTGACTTGCTGGAGAAAAAACGCGTTTACTATTAATTATAAAATTATTTTTTAAAGACCCGTTGCAACATGTTATATAAATGCATACGTATATTATCTCTATTGATTTGTAACTTATTGTTAGTAACTAATTTAAATAATTATATCGCTCGCTTTGCTTACACACTGCCCGACATTCTTGTCCATGTTAAATTTCTTTATAACGTACGCACAGGCACGAGAGTCACAAACATGACCTTATAGGTAAATCGCATATAGATAGTTCAAATGCCTTCAAACACGCCCATATCCTCCTCGTTTGGACCCTCGAGGCTTTGCCATAGCTGGGACCGTAATTGCTCGAGGAGGGATTCGCTACACCCTCTCGTGGTAAGGGGGTTCTATCCCGCGCAATGGGCTAAACGTAACCATGATTTACGACTCTGTGGTCGATAAGGACCGCTATGAATGCGAGAACATTGGCGGTATAATGTTTTCCAGGCTGATGGTACTCCAGTACGGAAAACCATTTATCGCCCTTGTATCTACAAGATTCTATACAAGAATATATGCGAGCCGACTCGCAGATGACAAAATGTTCTGTTCGAGGAATCGCACAACAATTAAAACGTAAAAACGTTATGAAGTATAATGGAAATATTAATTCCGATTTTTGCATAAAATATAAGTGGAACGAAGATAATAAGTTGCTAATGGGACCAAATCCAAATCGCGTACGCTGAATCGCAAACGAATTCATTTTGCATGCACTGAGGGCCGCTATGATCCAATTTTTTAATAATTCACGGTTTAGAAACTTAAACTGAGAAAATATCAGTCATGGAATGCTCCGAGAGAGTTTCTCCATTTGCATAAGATATTACGGGAATACCCAAATATACACGTACGTACTTCAATAATGTATTTTTCACGCGCGTATCCAAGCGAGCTCGTGGCACGTTGGGGCCTCGTTGTGCGCTTATTTCACAGCGGGAAGACCGTAAACGTCTTCTCCTCGTAAGTGGCAATTTGCATAAACGGACATCCGAAATGTACTCCCGTTCGTTCCCGCGAGCTACGAGATTTGTCATCCCCGATAGCTCGCGCCGACTTTCCAGCGACGCGATAATGCTACGTTACTGACGCGGTCGGAATTTGGGGGGTAATTCTGGGACGTATGCGCCTCGTCTCGCGCTACACGTACCCACGAGAATGCATCTCGATGCACTTCTGAAGATGGGAATTTGACGCGTTTTAGATGCGTGCGACGTGATGGATGGCCGTTTATGGGTATTTTCCTCTGAAGGACGATTAAGAGACGCTTAGAGGCTCGTGCAAATTCTCGCCTTGCACGAGAAACTGTAACTACAAGTCGAAGTACCAAGTCAGAAAAATGATGGATATTTATTCCGTTTCGTGAAAGCTGAAAAGAAGAAACAAAGATGTTGTGTAACGGACGAAGAAAATTTCTTTTTCATTACTTTCTCTGTATTCTAACATTCCAGTTTTTAACTTTTAACAGTAGAATATTGTTTCACTTGCTTTGTTAGTTTTATATAATTCTTACAAAATGATTAATTGTTACAAAAATGATTAATTAAAGTAACTTTAAGTTTCTATACAATCATATATATATAGCAACGGTCTCGTAGCTGCCTAATTGTAGGAAATTAATCTCGTAATTTTTACGGACATTTCACAGAAATCGAAGCAGAACGGAAGTTAATAAGGCGCGAACGATTCGGGCGAGAGAAGACAGAGTACTGTTCGGTTTATTTGGGTCGTTGACGAATGCTGTATACGTGACTTTCTATTACGTCCCCTTGTCACCCCTCGCAACTACAAATCCCGGCACTTTAACTGCCTAAACTGCGGAAACTACAGCGAATTCTGCGTCTTAACGTAGCAGACGCATCTATCTTTTAGCCGATTAAACTATAATAACTCGAGTTGGCCATAACAATTTAGAGAAACGCTACAATGGCTTGTGTAAATTTTACATAAGAGCAATTAATTTTCGGCATTTTGATTCTTTTTAGAGATTGTCACTGCGTAAAATTATACACGTCGCTATGAGATATTAAATCAGCATACATACAGTAATTATATTTCCTCAATTTTCAGAAGATTCAAAGATGCAAGAAGAAAGTATGAGAAACGGTCTGTGACAATCGCTTTCTCGAATAAAGGAAATAATATCGGAACGAGTTATCTCGAAAGTGGCTCGGAGAGCGTTTAAAGGATTGGGTCTCAGAGCAATAATTGAATCTCTCCGCTCGTTCCCGTATCTGGCAGGGTATCACGAGATCGGGAGGACGATGAGATAAGAATCGCTATGTCAGTAGGAAAGGAAAATGAGGGGCGCGCACCAAGGTATCTGCCAACCGGCACCGCCCTTCGCTCAAATACGACCGCGCGACCAGTTAAGAATATTTTATCGTGGAATATTCTCGCGCGAAGATCGGTAGGGCCCCGCACTCCTACAGCAATTCTCCTGACACAGCAGATTTCGCAAGGGTCCGCCCGTGCCGACTGCGTGAGCATTTTTCTTTCTTATCTTTCGGCTTCTCTTTGCCGCTGTACCTCCGCTACGACAGACACGTGCCAAGTGAAATGAAGGAATAAAAATTCGGAACGGTTCGCTGAAGATTAATTTTAAACATCGAGACAATGGATAATAAAATTTAGCGAGAAACGGAAGATAACGCGCTGCCGAGCAACGATTCGTAAGTAATGATTTGTCGTTACATGAGAATTTCATTTATCGATAATTTGTTTATTAGCGAAAGAGAAGAGAGAGATTGCACTTGTAACATGAAAACGTTTTTTTTTTTTTTTAAATTACACAACAGCATAGAGTAAAACAAACAACTATTTGTAAATAGTAGAGCACTATAAAGATTTTCCAATTTCAGCTCATGTAACAACGTACTCGAATATTTCAAGTATCATCGAAATGCGAAAACAGGTCAAACAGAGCAATCGTGTTCTAAGAGTGCATTCATTAGCGGCCAATTATTTTCATACAATTCATTGAAAAATCCGTGACGTGATGTTACCTAAAATATATTTTTATCTCCCTGTAAATATATACATATATGCATTAGATAATCATATATCTATAAATTCATATTTAAATAACCACAAGAAAGAACTATTTTGTCTGTCTTAAATTTTCGAAACCTAAATCGTAAGAACTATTTATATAAAGTACAAACTTTTTTTTCCACACAAGCGTACACATACGCGCACACACATGTTATTGTGGAGAGAATGTCCAGAAATATAAAAGATTGATAAAACTTGGACAAGAAGCAAGCGTCAGTGTCCCACATTACCAGCCAACGACTACTACCGGTTTTAGAAGTCTCGAGCTCCGATCTATACTTGGTCATCGATCTTGCTCTAATAGATGAGCAAGGACGGAAAGTCGATTTGTTCGGTCGAGTAGCGGCGTGTTTTATTTGTCGCGGTGAGACGTCGTCGGGCCGGGGAAATGTAGAGTTATTACATCCCGACGGAGGAAGAGGACCGTTTTCAGGCCAGGCGACGAAGACCGGACGAAAAATGGAGCGAGCGGAAGCAACGACTGACGAATGCGACTCGCCACGGGAAGCGACACACTCGTTTTCGGAGAAGTTATATTGCTAACTACAGCTCCTCCAGAGAGGCCATCGCCTCGGCCTATCTCTTATGTGCTGCATAGAAATCGATGTTTACTTATATCGTCACATGAACGAAATCATGAACGAAATCATGAACGAAATTATAACAGAGGATAAGCAATGTCGTTCTGCTCATTTAACACATGCAAGTAAATCTATAGTCTGCAAATGTATGTACAGTATGTTTCAAAAATTCAATTCTGCATCGTGATGCAAAGTCGTGACGGAAAGATATCAATAAAATATTACATAATGCATACGAGAACGCTGCATTCTTGAAAGATGTAATTTATCTAACTTCTGCAGCATCATACTATCAGCATATATATACGAAACACCAAAACGCGTATCCATTGAATTTATTTTACTTTTTATGACGTACTATTTTACCATTTTTTTCTGCATTTCTATTTCGCGAAATATTGCGGTTTAAGGTAAAGATAGCTCCGTTCCTGAAGCTTCACATTTATCATCTCCTATTTTCGTTTGCTATTTTTCTGTCGTCCGTAGTATGTGAAATATAGGTGCTATTATTTGTTGAATTATTTGTTTTATATGTCTATAGGTATTTTCTGTATTTCTCCTTTCTCTTTCCTCTCTGATATAATTTTACATGTTTTAATTAAATCTAGTTTTTTGTCTGATATCATTCACGAAAATGTTATTATTTCTTGCCTAAGAAATTACATATAATATGTTATTGGTATTGATTACCATTCCACGATTATATTGTTTTGAATTTTTACCAACATGTTTTATTATATCGCTAGAGTGTGTAGTATGAGTGGGGGAGGGGTTGTTTGTGACATATTGATATTTAGTAGATTAAGCTATATATAAAATTACGAGATCACTCACGAATAACCTATTTTTTTACCATTTTTTACAAGCTTGGCATAAAATTCTGCGCAGACATATTTCAGCACTTTGCGAGACTCTTAAATTTATGAACAGTTAATGTATAAAAAAAATCGAGATAGTTAACTTCTCTACAAAAAACTTCAGATTTAAACATTAATTTTTAATAAAACTGTCAGAAAGTATCTGTGTTAAAGAAATAAAGCTTTTAAAAATTTCTTGTTAAAATATTTAAACGTTATTAATATTTAATTCTGAACATCAGGCAAGTTTCCAAATGGATCCAGAGAAGAACTTAAATCAAATCATCGAACCAATGAAATAAAAGCAGTCGTCCGTATTTTCAATGTACACAAGATAGATAAAATCCAGAAGCGGAGAGCAATATTTAGCGTTGATTTTGCATGAATACGAACCAATGTTTTTCTACCGATTCAACCGTTTAAATCTTTGTGGGAACGCTCTGACCGATGGTTCATAAAAATTCATTTGCTCACCATACACGTGATCGCAGAATAAATCACGAAGAAACATCGTGCACCAAACCCACCGCGAAATCCACAGGGTATTATCAAATCAGAGAGTTCTTCCTCGGTCTTCCCTTTTTCACTCAACAGGCTTAAGAGAATTTAGGAGGCGGGTGCCTTCCTGTGCCTGTGTGCGAGCGTGGAACTATATATTACGATGTGCCGTAATCGAACGCGTTGTTTTCCTCCCTCTTTTTCTTAAATGCTTTCTCACATGTGTTTGCGACACATCGTTCCGAGCAAATTTATCTCGAAAATTATACGTTTATACCGACAAAACGCAAGTACTATATTTAAGATCTGCAAAATCTGAATCTGCAATGTATGCAATTTTACGTACAACGAAGATTTCAAATCGACCTACCTTTCCCAACGTTCTAAATCTAAGAGACAAGAAAATAATTCAGCTTCTCTTTAGTATTTTTCGTTAAAGTTTTGATCATATCCAAGTTATCTCGAAAAGATAAAACAATTTCAACTCTTCCAAGGGCAACGTATATGCAAGCTCCGATTTGTACTGTATCCCGTATATACGGAGAACGTCTCTTCGACCAGATCCATTTACCCACTATACCATCCTCAACGAGCACGCATTGTGCTCCCACGTATTCTGTGTTCGTACCCTTTTAGTGAATACGCCATTTTATCTCGGTGTGTGTATGTGCAGATCCATGATCACCTACGCGTTCGCGTGTGGTCGTTGGCGGGGCGAGAGAAAGGGACGCACGGCGACAGTGCTAACCAGTGTTCAGGGCGGAACGTGGCCATTGGCGGTTGGTGCAGCGGGGAGATGAAGGTGGTTTGGGTCGAAAGGACGTGCCTGCTCCTCCACCTTTTTCTACCTCCGGCTTTATTTTTCTCCGTTTCGCCGCGACACTGTCTTTGTCCTCCAGCGAGCTTCCTCCCGGCGGACTAAAGGGGAAATGCGGAAATGTGCCGAGACCTTAACTTCATTATTCTGGAACGTTTTAATTTCGATCGACCGTCTCGCGTACAGAAGGAAGGGGAAGAAAAAGCAACAGCTATCGAGAATAAATGACCGAAATACGGGCGATACGCGGCGACAGTAAGAGAATACAGACGAGATATGTATTATCAAAATTCCGAAATGTAACTTACGATACCTTTGAGAGGAAATAAAAATAATTAATTTTACATTAAGTGTATTTAAGGATGTTACGAATATGAAACAAATCGCGAGTAAATAAATGTAGAAATGAACAAAAACAAACGTATCCTGTGCGTGATAACATTCTATAAAATATGCAACGCTTGTTCAGTGAATTCGACGAAGCTATTCGCCGCTTCGTAAAACTGTCAAATCGTTCAAACATTTATGCCAGAAAAATTTTTCAACATGCATCATAAATGCAATGAAATGTATCCGCTCTCGCTCGCGCATTAAACATGCATTCGTTGTAGCAATAAGAAAGACAACGATATCAATAAGAAGTTCCAACTCTCATAATAATAATGCCAACAAGCAAGCAGTCTTGTCCGGTGGAAAATATTTTCTGAACAACGGCTTCCGCTGCAGACACGCTATATAAAGCTCGTAACAGTAAAAGCTACGAGACTTGATAGACCGGTTATAGTTTTCGAGGATAACACGAGCTATCCGTGTTCGTCTAAGAGGCAATATACGTAACAGCGAAGCCATGCATTCTTTATTGACACTTGTCTCGATTATCTTGTTTACACACAGAGATTGAGAAGATATTGAGCCGTAGATTGCGTGTTCTACCCACTTAATAGTAATTTGTGTAGCTTGCACAATCACGCCGCTGTACAGCAACTACTTCGTATTAATATCTTAAAAGTGTTCGCTCTCGAGCAACGCAAATGTCACTTCGCCTAACTATATTACGGAACGATTGCATACAGCATGTAATTCTCTTGAAGACGATGAAATTATTTGCCGTGGCGAACTTCAAGAATTCACCCGATATCTCTACATCGCACACGTGATACGAAATTACACGTGGAAATATGTTCACCTAAGGCACGCTCATTCGGTTTCTGTTTGCAGTAGAATGATTATGTTATACGCGACGTGTACAGTGCATTCTAATCGTTCAAATAATTTACATCAACGAACCGAAGAAATATTATCCAAATATTGTAAATTAAACGCAGCGACGATCGAAGCTTGCATTAATCGCGCTAGAGCTCTCGCGGGTGGGATGAGGTTTGGAACCTTCCCGAATATTCCGGAATATTTGCACGTCTTGCTTTACTGTTTACTCGCCTTACTTTACGTCCTGCTTCGCACGTTTGCGCGTTTCTCATCGCGCGAACGAGCGCGTACCCAAATACACTTCATTGTTATCGCTGTTTTCGTTTGCTCTTTGCCGTACTTGCTCTATATTAGCGCTTTGCATCTCATGCTTATTCCAGATACTTAACGGCAATAGTGGCGTATAATTGCATAAAAGAACGAAGAGACGCCAGTAATTCTCAGTAAATAATAGCTCGACTGTCACCATAGTTTATCCTCAAAGAAAGTCTGATTTTTGTCAACGTTTCATTCATATATTATAAACGTCTGGAAATGTCTGTGATGTCTGTAAATGTAATATTTGTATTAAGTAAAACGAAAATTAGTATAATATACCGACGACAGTACAAGATAGAAGGATTTTGAATGCAATGTAAAAATATTTCAAGTCTCTGAACGAGAGCACGTAGTGACTATTATTAAACTCTCGCACGAACTCTATTACACTCTTAAGATATTTTCACACGAAATCTCCTTTTACGTACCTCTCACAATCTCACGATATCACATGTAAGAAGTCTTATCGTTGATACCGTTTGCATCAATTTTTGTTTAACTCAATACAAATATTATATTTCTTAAACTCCTTCAGGCATCTCTAGTGATATTATGCGATGCAGGTTGAAAAGAAATGGCTTTGCCGCCTGTATGCATTTGAATATATGTATATGCATATGGAGGATTGCCATTGACGTTAGGTAGTACCACAAAAGGCATCATGGATCGTAGAAACGTCATGCATTCCGTTTGGCCAGCTTACTGCTCCAAAGGCTCGTTTCGCACACGAGGTGCACAGTGACCCTTTGGTCTCCAACCGTCTTCTGCTTGATGTATTCCCGAGGGAATCGATTAATACGCGCGATTGCGGATGCAACGAGCCGCTTCCAAGACCCCCGCATATCGTAATGGTCAAACGACAGGACTTCCACACCCTTTCAGCCTGGGCGCTTACATTATTTGTAGATGAAATTATTAGAGGAATAGATGTAGGAACACAATGAGATAATATATATATACGATATATGTATATATGTATGTAGATTTGTTGAAATGTAATGTTATTACATTATTATGCATTTCGTGGACGAGAATTTAATTATAGTTAATGTTTCTTCTAGCATACAAATAATTAACGAACAGGATAGGACTATGTTAAAGCTATCAATTTGAGATAATTATGCGTATTCCCTTAAATGACATCAACCATTAAAATCATTAGCGCATTCGGTAGCGTAATAGGTAACAAGACACTGGGTACGTCATGGATAAATCATTAATTGGCGCAATTATGGTCACAGTTGCCGAGATACTGATTCATTTCTAATCAAGAGTAAGTCCCCTTTCATTCTATCCTGCGGACATCGCAACAGTACACGGCAATCGTGTCCCACGTGCAATAGAAGTTATTACGTTGCTTCTGCCGTGCAATTGCAGCTCCAAAGACGCCAACATCTCTATAACTCGAACTAATACCTCTTACGACTTCAAGCGGAAATTGTGAGCAGCGCGAGCTACGTCGACTGTGCGTTCATTACCGCTTGTACGAAAATCTAATCTCGCGATAATTCACGAATAAAACATTTCCACAGTTTACAAAGCTATTTCGTGTTTGAACGATACAGTCAATATAATTTCCAAGCCCTTTTCAATTATCTCAGAATACATGAAATCAAACATGAAATGTTTGAAAAAAAATCTGGAAAAAATAAGAAATGAAATGAAATTTAAGCAATCTAAAAATATTAGAATAATTTCGGAAAATTAAACAATAAATAGACTTTTGTTAAATAAATTGAAAACTATTGTCTAACAATAAGTATACTAATCCTTCAATTAAATATGAATATAATGAGCCATTGAAGCCCACGCGGTTTTGTGGTCAAGTACATTGCGGCTATAATATCCTATATTATTCAGCAAATATTTGTGAGATACGGGCGTACGAGAGACCATTGTCTTACACGTTTCTGCGCGCAACAGGATTCCGAATGGTCAGCATTGTGTTTCATTCAAATAGCATAATTGCTGATTTGAACTGTATGTGTATATAAT
>VBVQ01001010.1:22522-41913 GCA_011636635.1 Tetramorium simillimum
AATAAATTGAAAACTATTGTCTAACAATAAGTATACTAATCCTTCAATTAAATATGAATATAATGAGCCATTGAAGCGAAGGCCCACGCGGTTTTGTGGTCAAGTACATTGCGGCTATAATATCCTATATTATTTTTATATAAGTCTTACACGTTTCTGCGCGCAACAGGATTCCGAATGGTCAGCATTGTGTTTCATTCAAATAGCATAATTGCTGATTTGAACTGTATGTGTATATAATTTATAAAAATCAAAACAAATGTTTTTCTCTCCTCACTTGTTAATTACGTTATGCCGTATCAGTAAGTGAGTATAAAAATGGATCGACGGGAGAAATTTCAATATTCGATTTACATAAAGCGCATTTGAATAAAATCGTCCAACAATACTTTGCAAGCAGATTTTACGGAGTATCAATTAATTCAATCCAACACAGTTTGCTGGTGTAAAAAAAATGCGGCTTTCGTAATCAAGCGCGACAGGTTATTTCGGTCTGGACACATAAGCTATGAATCCATCGGTTGCAATCTCGTTCGTATGCAATGACCAGTGCAAACAATCTACCGCTTACGGATGACTATCACGTAAACATGTCGAACGGAGCCCAATGAATTTGAACTATCGCCGACGCAAAAGTTTGCTTTGATACCACTCGCTTCTATCACGTCCCGTAAGCTTCCGCGAGCTCCATGAGAATGAGACGCAAATGCTCTTGCGCATAGCTTCCGCCTGGATTATCACGATTACATCGTTCAACAGAATTTATGCCGCGATGTTGAATTTACTCGTTAACGTCGCGACAATCCTTTACGGCAATAAAACGTATTTTACCGTAAAAGACGGCACCGTGTAAAATACTCGGCGGAATCTATTTTACTGCCTTCTTATTCAGTCAGTTTTATACAGATTTAACAAAGTTATCTCATTTCCAGGTCTAACATAGATTGACGCTTAATATTAAATAATTAAATTATTGCCTGAGACACGCGGGTGCCGAAGTTATTAAACAATAACTTTCGGTTGACTATACACTCGAACAAGTTTGGTAATATCGCAATGGAACTTAATTTGTATTTCATACAGCAGTGAACAATTTCAGAATAAACATGTTACCGAGAAAAACGATTAATTCGAGCAATCGCCAGTATAGCTCGCCACTTTCAAGACTGCGGATTCCTTCGCAGTTTGCCGCAACTGTTTTCGTCTCATTCTCCGATTTCCCGAATGCAAAGGAACGACATCGTTCTCCATCTTTCTCCCTCTCCGTTTCTCTCTCGCTCTCTCTCTCTCTCGTAAGCAGTAGCTATGCAGAGGTCAGTCGGGATCGTATTGCTCGACGGGAGCCACGCAATTGCAGTTGCGGAACCGCGAAGCTCGGCGGAATTCGAACCAACGGCATTCACCCGGACTCCTTGATACGACCGAGTCGCGCAACTTACAATTATAGCGTATACAGGATAAAGCCCCATCGCTTTCCACGCGGACTCTCTCACGCACACTCTCACGGGAAAACTCAATCTCTCTCGGCTACGTTACCGCAATCGCCACGCATTCCCCGCCGCGACCGTCGCGTAAGCGAAATTTGGTAATAACTTCGTATCCCCATCGAGCTCTGAGAAGGAATGCATGTTAATAGAATTATTGATATTCCGTTTCCACTCGCGCAAACTACTCTGCGCGCTCTTAATTACTTTTAACCAATGAAATCTCGAAATTTCGAATTTATCGACGGGCAAATGTATTCACTTGGAACATATTCGAACATCAGAAAATCCCTTTAATATCTTTAGCGTTAAATGACAGGAAGATGCGATTTAAATTATTTCGAATGCATTTATATAAATAATGTGTTTCAATTTCTGTATGCGCAGAATACTTTTATAACAGATTACTTGTTGCGTATATGCAAACTAGTCGGCAAAGAGTTATACATGCGCGATCCTCAGTTTGCCCGACATTGCCTATTCAGTTTGGGCGTTACACGGGCCACTACCGATATAGCGAGAGCTTTAGGTGCCAACTAGCTTTTCAAATTATCATTTAAACGGATTCGAATTGTCCCATGATACCCGTTGTTCATAGCTAGACTATGCTTTCGAGATTATAGGCCGTCGGGACTAAAACCATTTCTCTCACGGAATTTAATCGGATCCCGGCGGAATTCCAGACCAGTCGTCTCGAAACAAATTCACGAAACACCAACTGTATTCCAGTTTGCTTCCGAAATTCCAAGTAAACCAATATAACTCGCGTGAACTCCGCGGGAAAAAAAAGGGGGGAAACTCGTCGTGCAGAAATGTGTATGCGCGCGCGCGCGCGCGCAAATAAAATAATGTGACAAAAAGTAGTTTGGAAGTAACTATTTCGTCTTATATTTATTGCATTCCTAACATTGCTCGACTGACTAATTTATCACGCATGTTATATTCTTGTAACTTAGACGCTCATTTCCAACTATTTAGATTGTAGAGCTCGCTTCAAATATCGGTTCACGCATAGAATTTTATTTATAAAGTTCAATTAAGCACGATAGGCGAGCTTTCTGCAGTATGAGAAGATTCTTCAAGCAAACGATGTGCTTCGTCATTTTCTGCGCGAACGTAATTATGCGGCTATTCGATCCCGGCATCAAATTAATCCAAGCATTATCGGGTAGCCATAGCGAGTGCAACGTCATACTGCGACGTGCGAAGTTATCGATCGTAATTACTAGATTTTCTATTCAACACGTTGCATCGATCGACACTACGTTACTGCATTTGTATCATCGATGAATATTATTCGCGCCTTTTACGACTTATATTGCTTTTTCTCGCATAGTTACAGGGACCGTAACTTACACAACCCGCCGTTAAATCCACCGTCATAGCGCCGTAAATATGTTCCATCGAAGATATTGCACTACAAGACGTGTATACATAGAGCAGAGAGAGAGAGAGAGAGAGAGAGAGAGAGAGAGAGAGAGATGCAAGATGGAGTGAGAACAAAATTATTTCGCGGGTGTAATGGCGCGGATGTATCCAATAAAACAAGGAAGAAGTAGCGGGCGATCGATCGTAAGGAAACAGAGGCGCACAAAATTTTCTCCTCAGCATGCCAAACCCCGTAAATTTCTGAAGCTATTAAGTTTATCGGCCCGGGTAAGAAGCTCCTAACTTTTATAAATGGTCGTCTTGCCTCCGGTGCAATTTACGAAAAAAAACCTCGTTCCTCATTTCACTTAATTCTGCCACAGCGCGGACGAGCGGAAGCGGTGGTGCGTCAGCTCGGGTAAATCGATATACCGTTGTAATAGAAAACGATTGATTCGTCTTTCACGATTGATCGTCCCTAAGACTGTCGTCTATCCCACTCTATGACAAAAGATATTAAAATCTCAGTAATGTATAATGGAACTCTGTCCCAAATATGATTGGTTACATCATCTAAATTCTAATAATTTATGAACGCAAGCGGAGGCAACGAACTGTCATGCTTGTGCCCATTATGTCCAATACGTACCACTCTTAAATGTAAAATATTGTGATAGACCTTATCATTTAGCGATACACCGTCGTAAAGTATAGTACAACATTTTAGATTAATCTATTTATATACGAATACAATCATATCCAATTTATGTCAGTCAGTTGATTGCCAATGGAAATAGCAGTTATTCACTCACAAACGTTACACATTACGTAGGACGACGAGGAAGGACGCAAGACGGGACTTCAATGGTCGTATTACACGGGAAAAATCTTTTCCTGGGTCTGTACAGCCTGCTAAATAATTTCACTCAGTCACGGGCGCAACGTCACCGGCAATTTCATCCGTCAAACTCGGACTGGCTGAGACAGCGGGGGTGCGGGTTTTCCGAACTTTTTTACTCTTTCGCGCTCTATTATCAATTCCTCGGGGCCCTTTATTGTCCTTCATCTTGCGGGAAGAATTGGTTTTTGACCCAGCGAGCGCTGACGCGGGCGTCGACAATCTTGCGAATCGCACGGCGATGCGATTCGCGCGATCCAACTCGTCGCCAGTGGGAAGATAATAGTGACCGCGGTATCTCCGCAAAATACCGTACTCCACACCTCGCTTTAAAGCTGTGCTCACCTGAGATATCGTGAAAATTCCGACAATTAAGCTTAGGCACAGGACAACGCGAATGCGAAAGCGCAATGCAAAAGATCAACTATCGAGTGCGATTGTTGAAGTCTGAAATGCGATTGCGCAATCTTCGATTTCTCCACTTAAAACGGAAGCTACCGCGACAAATTTCCAATTCTCTTCCATTAAAATATCGTTATTCGGAACGATTTGCGGAATTGACACGAACTTGGCACTCGTACGCCCTTTACATACGCATGCCTGCGACAGTGATTGACACGTGAAAATAGAAAAAGTACAAAAAAAGATTGCCGTCGGTGATTTCAATCAACGCTTTCGTTTTTTGCTTGAAGCGATGACATGATGTGAAAATTAACCCATTTAAAACACTCAGCTAATTAAAATCGTAAGCATTACGGAATAAGGGGATCCTGTAGCCGTCCGCGGAACTAAATTTTTGTAAAATTTTGTAAAAGGATTTCTTCGTATTACTTTCATTGATTTGAAAATCCTTTTAGAAAATGAAAGTATAGGACATTAATACGTGTCTGTTCGGTAGTATTTATTTTTAAACAAAAAAATTTTTTTTTAAAAGAATTTTCAAATCTATGAAGAAATCCTTTTACAAAATTTTACAAAAATTCAGTTCCGCGGACGGCTACAGGATCCCCTTAGGCATATATAACATGATATATGTGTGCTAAACGTTACACCCAATATAATTGCACGAATATAATTATAGCTACTAAAACAATTATTGAAATTTCATCCAAAAATAAGACTCTAGCTGTGCTCACTTGTTGTTTTACGCGTTGCTCAGGCATGCTCGAAGCGTAACTAATGTAGCCTGTAATCTTTTTGGATGTAGAGCCTTTGGTTTCGCGAAGATCCTGTATAGCAGAGACGACTAGAGCAGCGATTTTCATAGGCCTCACCTTTCTTCCCTTTCTCACAGGTTTTGTCTCTTTTTTCGCCATTTTTGCAATACTCGTTGAAATGCATACAAATTACATCCGCAATTTAATACTATTGTTACAAACATTAAAGTATACAAAAGAGGGTTCCCACAATGTAACCGACACGAAAAATTTATTCCGCAATCGCTGTCAAAGAACCCGTCACTATCGATTATTTCTATCATTTGTTCTATTATCGAGCCGAAGCTGTTTTCACGCGAAATAACATTTTGAAAGCAGCCTTTGAAAATATTAGTTTTTCAATTTAATTTTTGAGTTCACGTATCAAATTAACTCTCAATTAAATGTAATCTACTAACAAATTGAAAAATAATTTGTACTTTATGTAATTCGTACGTATATTAAGTAATTTAAGTAATTTTATTTAAGTAATTTAATAATTTTTTCTTTTTACTAGCAACGCTTTTCTATCAAATTTGTATATGTACACGTATGTACGCATATCAGAAATCGCCCACGCGGAAAAAACGCTAAACGGAGGATAGGTTGGGAAAAAAAGTTAAAACGTGAAAAAGTGCCATAACTACTAAGAGCGTAGAGCGTGTTGCGGAATTTAAAAAAAAATTGCGACGTCAGGCCGGTGCATTACAACTGTGCCTATGCAATGCATAAAACTGGGACATATGAATTATCTTCTTTTTTTTTTTGCGTATTTTGCACGAGCTTTATCGGCGCGTTCTCGGTGCGCGTTTTCACCTACCTTGTCTCGTAATCAGTCAACTTTACGATAGGCATTACTTTCTTGAAGGATGAAAAAAAAAGCAACCGTTGAATAATACATCGCCACCGGCCGGATGCACTCGCATCGGGTATCAACCCCTGGAGGGTGCAACCGCCCTTTTTACTACCCCGGCCGGAGTAGCGCGAATTAGTCATCGCGCAAAGGAAAAAAGGATGACGGCGGTACGCGAGAACATTACCATGGTGATTGATCGCCAGACCGTTATCAGCCACAAACGAAAGTACACAGCGCGCAATAAGCTCTGAAAAGTCGAAATCGTTATGCAATCATATACGTGCTCTGATAAGCCGCGCCGCTAATAACGGTGGACGATACGTTGTACCAAGAAATTTGCACGCGATCGCGAAAGCCCGATGATATCCGCACGCAAGCACCGCATTTGCATAATAAAAAAAAAAATAAAAAGGTTACAATTACTAACGGCGGCGTACGGCCATGTCGGCCGCTGCTCGAGAACGTATTTTTAGCCGTAATCGGCCGGTATTAATCTCCGCGAAACCACTTAATTTCACGCCGCGTTGAATCGCGCCAGTTTTTCACTTCGACCATGGTGGAGCGCATAATTTCAAGATTTTTAACCCCACGCAGTCGTCCCGTTTTTTTAATTGACTGAACAAAAATTACTCGCGATTTCAGCAGGACGCGCCATTACCCGTTTTTGCCCCGTCCGCTCGCAATGTGATACATTGAAATTTGATATAAAAAAAAATTATATGGTCCATTTCGACGATCGGGTAATTACATGTCAATAAAATATAAAATTAAAATGTTTCCATTCTTTCAATCAAATAAAAACAACGTGTCTCTCGCGCTCGAAATTAATTCCCGCTACAATTGCTTGTTGATTTCACGTGATTGGAAATGGAACACCACGCATCTCAATGTAAGTTGATCCCTTTTCCCGCTCTATTCGCATACGATTGTATTCCCTCGCTGCTGAGAGAGCCATAAACGAACTAATTTCTGCACAACGCAGTCGATTGTCGGATATTGAATATTCGAGTATCAAAAATGCGGTGCCAAAAATGACTGGCAGCATGCGTAATACCGTGTTGACGATTTAAATTTGGGACAGTAATAACCGAACCAGTTTTGAATGTTGCGCGATGACAACAAAATTTGCAATACGTTTAACGACGGCAGGATGAATCGGTTCTGAAACGCGCCATTTAAAAAACAATAATATGCGAACATAGTCAAACATCTGTAATGCCGCCAACGTATTCGCAGTTTACAATGTTTGTTACGATCGGTTTGTCGCCGATTGGAAGTTTCATCGCGGACAAACCGCATAAAATGAAACAACGTTGAACTTATTAAACGTGAAACCACGTTAACGGAGCTATACATAGTATCACGCGATATGATGTTTCAATGTTTCATTATACCCTTTTTGTGTATGTACGTACCTGTATGTAGATATGCCTATATGTGTATCATTTGTTTCCTCTCAAATCTTCATTCAATATTAAAAATATACATACATACGTATAACGATAAAGATATTCAAAATTGATATTTAAACATTGATATCTGATATTCTCTTTCCTTTTCCCTTACTCATTTTAAACAATATTACATCAAGGTAAATTTTAATATAATTAAAATTACGCCGAACGTTACAGAGAACGTCGAAGAATATCATATGACGATTTATGATGCTGTTTAATTCGTCCATGTAGACGGCTTCAAAGTTCTCCTGTTTTACGTGGAAACACCTTCGCGAAGCAGGGCATCATAAATTAATCGTGGCATATCAAGCATGATCTAGTACATTCCCTGCAGCTTTACTCCCTTCTCTCCTTTCTTCCGGCTCATGAGCGTCGATTATTATCCGCGCAATTACGTCGGCAGCTCGCGGTTAGGAAAATACCGATTCCGAGCTGCTCACGGCATGCGAAGAGAAATTTATTAACAGGCATACGCGATCGCTTATGCACGCACGTAATAAGGTTTAAGCGACGTGCAGGGCGAGTTAAACGAGCTGAACGGCTATCGGTGCCGACAATGCGTTCGACCATGCTTTGCCGTTTAATATTCTAAGTGGTCGTATAATCAAGTGACGTTACCGCACTCGTAAAATGCAACGAAGCGAGCTAATTACGGACAGGCTACGTTATGTACATAGATTTTAGCGACTGTTCGTCGCTTGCCAGGAAATCCACGAAATACTTTATGTCGCATTCACTAGTATAATGAAACTAATGCGTAATGATATCGAAGCGGAATGTATTAGAGTGCATTATACGAGTAAATCTGTTCCTCCCATTATTCATATCCCAATCTAACATTATTAATGTTAACATTTGCGACAGACTTTAAATAAAGAAGTGACTGAATATATTTAATTTATACCTATTAATCTCGTTTCTGTTTTGTGTCTACTAATCTTTTTATAAAATAATTAACGCAGAATAAGAGGTTCTCCATTTTAAATCGATATTCCGCAAACTTGTTAAGATTATATCGTTATATCGACTTTCCTTCAACGTTTAGATGTTTATCGTTTTCTAGACAGTTCTACCGACTCTCTCTCTCTCTCTTTTGTTCTCTTTCTCTTCGGTGTCAATATCGACTACGTTGAGAACCTCTGATATAAAGCAAAGTAACACGACTACGAAGTTTCGCTGAGAAGGCAGTTGAGATAAAGAAGGTCAATTAATCTTTCGTTCTTCAGACGGTTGTTGCCAACAGGATGAGGATCGAATGTGAGGTCGTGCAATTTCTGCTGTTAAAGTTAAAATCAGATGGAGGAACTGTGTGCGTGCCAAATAACGAGAAAGCGATGGAAGAGAGACGAAATGGGGGGAGAGGGGGGGAGGCAAATTCGTACCCTCTGTTAATTAATTCTGCGCGAAGCACAACGCCCGGGCTACACGAAATCTTATCCCGTTGGGAAGATCTCGCGCGCGTCTCCTCGAAAAATTGCGGTACCCCGAAGAGCCTTCAATTGTAGTCGCATTTAATTATTACGCTCTCGTTTCTCCTTGCGTTTGTGTAATCGCGGTTACCGCAAAAGCCTCTCGCCGAGACGATACGATCCTTATTGTGCGCCTCGCGCGCATAAACAGTTTTACAGAAACGTAATTCTCTCGCGGCGCTATTCCGGCCCCCCCCCCGTTATACTATCATCACGCAACGCGAATACGTTATTCAATTACTTTGTGGCGGCTACGCGATAAATCTCGAAATTGACAGAAGTCCGACGTGGGAGCTTGTGTAGAGCTTTATGAGATATAGCACCGGCTCTCTCGGACACATCGCCGACCAGCGAATGAATGTAATTTGCGTGCGAAATGATTAATGGCCGTCACGGCGCGGCGGCTAGGTAAACTACTAGGCGATGCTCTTCTTCAGCTCTCCCCATGAATGGATTACGTACGTAAGCGATCGCGATAGGGGGAATGAGTTTTAGAGCTTGCGCTCGGGAAAGTTTCGAGAACCACTGCGCTAAATGGGATCCTCTACGAAGGGCTATGCGTGATATGCGCCGCTATTAGACATAGGCCCGCACGTGAGCCGCAGAGTTGGAAATGATCGATCCAGAAACAAGCAGATCGGACGAAAGCCAGCAGACTTGCAGACCGAACACTTTAGTCAGTATGCGGAGTGGAATGGCGGATGGCGCATCGTGGAAATTACCGGCGTTCCGATGCATCATTGCAGGATTGTGCAGTTTCCGCACAGGGCCGTAACCGCCGATCGGACCTTCCCGAATGCAATTGATCCATAACCAATGGCTGCACTCACGCTAATACCGTAACACTCGTACGTCACTAACGTCTGCAACTCCGGCATTGATTATGCAGTAATTCCGGCCGCACCGCGGGCGCACATGAAATCATCTTCAATGACTTTAAATTATTCAGCTCTCCGTATTGGTCCTCGCGGTACGAATGTATAAGTTCATTACGGATTCCCGTTCGCGCGATCTGCAAGCCCGTTATCTCCGCTTCCGCGTCGTTAGATGCAACGCCATCGTTATCGTGTCCTTCTAATTATTTTTTACAATCCCGCATGCAAACAATCCCGAGTCATCGATCTGTCATTCGAGTCACATCAAAAATTTCGATAGAACGTTATCAATTCGAAAGGCAGATAAGCCATGCGTTGCTAGACAGCTTTACGGCTGGTTTCCTGGGATCTGCAACGCCATCGGACCTCATGAAGAATTCAGCCCGGCTAGCGGATACATTCTGGACGACGTTCGAGCCACGAAACTTGTTGTTGCACTAGCAGTATCTTGCTTGAAATGGGCTCCACGGGGAACGGCGTGCCTCGTTAATACTTTAATTTCGTGTAGCAGCTTTCTGTAATACTGCCACGACCCGGCAAACGTAGCCTGACAGCATACGAAGTTTCCACGAGCCAAGGCTTAATTGTTTGCTTACTGAATTGTTGTTAGTTAAAGTGGAAAGTTGCTGATAACTCGACTGCAACAGAGATAGCAAGAATGAGAGAAGGAAGAAAGTCAAGAAGGGGGACGGGGAATAGTATGAGAAATGATGCGGGGGGAGAGAGAGGGGAGAGAAAGAGCTGAGAGCCCGAAAGGAGGAGGAATCACGTATAACCGGAATCTGTCTGTTGCATTAAGTAGGTTCTCTTTCTAACCGAAATTTCCATAGGCGAGAGTAGCGGGTCAGCACAAGTCGTGGGAGATTCTATCAAAATTGTAAGAGCCCCTCGGCGATTTCATTGCTCCTTCATGTTTATAGACACTGAACAAAAGGAAAGTTTATTGACCAAGGTAGATAGTAATACTTTAGAAGTACTGCTCTCTTTTGGAATAATGTTAGGAGATTGATGAGATGCACAATTGTACCGAACGGAAGGAAATTCTGGCGACTTCGTTATTGAACGCTACAAAAGCGCCAAGAAATTGCGTTCATATTTGATGGATTGACAATTAAATTTTCCATTATTGGTAGTAAGCTTTTAAGCTTATTGCACGAACGTATTTCGCCATTTATGAAAAATGCACAGTACTCATATACAAAGCTGTAAATAATTCGTGCCATTCATAAAAGTGTCAGAAGTATTTTGAAACTTGGAATGGTACAAAATTGTAATTAAAAAATCTTCAGCTTCATTTTCCCAATAACGGTAAATTAACGCTGCTACTTGCTTTATAAACTACGAGAAACATTAAATGGCCCACGGAAACTTTCACAAAGCCGCGAAGCTTCTAAAAGTTTCATTCGGACAAGTGTGTAAAGAATTTCAATCCACTAAGTGTGCGATAGCAAATAGTGCAGCGATAACGACAAGGTTTCGTCAAGAAAAACATTAACTCGTCCGATATAGAATTCGGCCCTTGATTTAAATTGGACAAATAGCGCATTCATGTTTTCAAAACAAGCCTCCTGGGAAATTATCCCGGCATCAGGGAAGGATGCGAAACAAGAACAACGTACAACTTTTTTGCAAAAATATAAAATCGGCTATAAAAAGCAGGCGCCATTATCTTTATGTATATCCCTGTGGGCTCGATGCCAGATCAAAGGCACTAAAACTCTTTCAGCGTTACATCGTAATTCCACGTCCCTTGCCCTGACCAGCCTTAACCTGACCACGATCAATTTCACCTTTAACCCCAAAACGTCCACTTGAACGCATGCCAGAATAATATGGTTACCGGCGCCTCTTATAACATTACGTAGGTCACGGATGAACCGCGCTATGATGAGAATGATAATGAGGGCTAAGTAACGCCGGGATAGATTACAATATATAATACGAAGCGTAATATTGTGCGCTACGAGAGAATGCGCAGAATACGAAACGAATGTCCTTTCTTGCCAGGACGAATCGCAATGCTTTGACACAAGTTTAACGCGAGACAAGAGCGCGAATACGTTACGCGGCAAATTGCCGTCGAGGAGGAAGTTGAAATAACAGGGGCGTGAACGACGGCTTGTCCACCATCATCACCGTAGTTTCGGAATAATCCGGAATCCGCTCCATTCAACCGACTGAAATATAAACGGGAGTTTCCGGAGCGTTTGATCGCGCTCTTTTTCACGCGGTTGATCATAACGGCGGCAATTCGCCAAACAATTTCGCGTAACCGTGCGCTAATGCAATGTCGACACCAGTCGAATGCATTTGCAACCGTATAAGCCCAAACTCCGCTCTCCGCGGTACTCCGATCAAACATCGGAGGAATGATGGACGCGGATTCGCCGCTCTCTCGTACGACTGGAAATACTAACAACGATCGACTCGCAGGGTGCACGACCTCGCATCACGGCGATGCGGATTCCTCGCAGTCGGAACGAATGCGGCCAGGCGCCGTCGATCGGGGAAGTTCGGCCAATGCGCGCGGATATTGTTGACCGCGGTATCGAGCACGGAACTGCGAAGTTTATTGTAGATGGAGGGCGATGCGCGCGTGTAAAATATGACGATTACGATCGCGACGAAATTGGATCACGCGGCTTTTCCGCTGCGCGCTAGGAAAATATATTCTACGTATATATATATATATATATGTGTGTGTGTGTGTGGTGTGTATATGTGCGTGTGTAATAGTGATCAAGAACACTTAGAAAGATTTTAAACTGCAATAATAGCTTCGTTTTCTTTCTTCCGTTACGATTAATGTAGCGAAATTCGAATCCAATCTTACGGGAAATGATTTGTAACTTGCGCTGTGCTCCGTAAATTTGGTGCAGATATTATAAGGTAAAAAAAGACGTGCTCTCTCTCTCTCTCTCTCTTTCTCTTCATTGCACTTGATATATGTGCAAATATAATATGAATCTGGACATATGCAATAAACATATATGTACATAAAACATACTTTAAATAAATTAATTAATGGAAAAATATTTATGAGATGCGAATCCTCTTTTAACGCAAATAAAAATTGAAAGTTATTTTTTAATGGTGAATTCTTAACGCTGCTTCAAAAATCGCACATTACTTAATCGCGATACTAAAAATATATACATGTAGAAGTGGATTTAAAATGAGGATTATAATTAAAGATTACATGTAAAGAATATAAAATATAAAATTTTTTCTCGTAATTATATTCGTATGTCTGCGTCTCTCCATTAATTATGGCCTTTATACATTTTCGCCGGTGCATTATGTATTTAGTTTTTAGTCCGAATGCGGTGCAGAGACCGTAGCACATTCGTATTCGTCAATATATTTGCAGCTGCGAAAAACGTGCGCGCTGACATGCGTGCATGTGCGTCCCCGATTTCGATAGAACCAGTGAACCGAAATTTCAACGAAAAACCGTATATTTGGAACACGTGTTACGTGAAAATTTACAGCCTGCTATCTTCCACCGCATGAAGCTACTAGTTCAAAGAGCTATCAAAAAATGCGTACTGTCAAAACCATGAGAAAGATAACACAAACATCGACGCACTTTTGAATATACGGTCGGTAGTTTCCAAACCGTTAAAATGCTAAGAAGTTGAATCGTAATATTTTCGATTCGAAAAGACGACGTCGACAAGATGAACCTTATAATCAGATGCATAGCATTCGGAGGAGACACCGATAAGGCCGTTGATCAAAAAGAATCTATCTGTCTGCGGGTACAAAAAAGTTTCTTCATTTGTCGCAAATCCCCGTACCTCTCGATCGAAGTCCAAGCCAAAGAGGGGCGGAGTTTCGCAGGTCTTGTCGGTAACACGTGTCCGGCAACTCGAACTTCTTTCCGTTCTATAGAAACGCGGCGAGAAATAGTCCAAGTCACTGATCGAGAGTCGCGCCGGCTCATATCCCAGCCCTCTATCGAAACTTCGATTTTTTCCTTCGCCGAGTAATATCCCGGCGCGCGACGTCTTCCGTCACCATTCCCGTCGCCATTCAACGCGGAAAAAGCGGAGCGGGAAAGCATACGAGCGCGTTGATGGAGTATGTCATCTGGGAGTGAACATATCTCCGCGAAGTTTTTGCGTGACAGAAGAAGGGTGAGGAAAGAAAATGCGAAGATTTTCGCCGCGAAGCACTGTATACGATTTAAGAGGAAAAACTACAATATTTACGATTAAATATTGCTTTCAGATCCAGGTCATCTGTTTGCGTCGAAATATTAAAAAAATAATCTATCTGTTTTCACATTGATATCTAACTCCAGTTGCGATGAGAAATAATTTAAAGAAAAAAAACTGCTTAAATTGAAAAACGAATTAAGAACTGACGATAATCGTGACGATAATCGTAGATGTAACTGGAAAACAGCGCGATAATTGCTACTTCTCTAAAATGGATGGTGTTCTGCCTTGATAGAGACGAGACATTACAGTTCTAAAGATTACCTGAGACAAAAAGAAACGCAGCAAAAAGTTCGGAATGTCATTGAGATCTGTAAAAGAAAGCTGCCAGCGAGTGAAAGGACAATTAAGCGCTGCGCAAGCGAAGGGGACCGAAAAGGAGAATGATAGAGGTGAGGAGACCGAAGGAAATTAAATCTACCCGTCCTGCTGTCTTCATCCGCCCTCATTACAACGGCAAAGCGTAAAGATCTCGCCGAGAGAGAGAAGACGTTGTTCTAGGGAACAAGCAAACAGGAAATTTGCGGCGCTTCCGGTACATAGACCATCCCTTGATGTATACACGATGTACTTGTATCCATGCTTACATTTCCTTAAGATGTGTGCAAGGGCTACTGCTATGTTTCCCGTATGACTTCCAAATTAATTTGCAAATATGAAAGCTAAGATTATTTTTGTCGATCAGAGCGGAATAAATAAATCATACTTTCTCTTTGCGTATCTAAATTAAATAATTAGGTATAATCGTGTATAAGTAGTTGAATGATGATAAGCACACAAGACGTAAAGCACACGTGTGAGATGGTATGCGTCGCGTCTAAAATTTACTCGATGTCGTAAGACGTTCATGATTAGAACTGTCAAACTATTCATGATCTACGATCATTATCAATGTTGAATGTCGTTTCGCTGATAGAGATAGTAATCTGATTTTAGCCACGGCACGAGCACTACGGAAAGTGGCTTGACAATTCAGGACACTGTACTCGTGATTAGGTTTATTTGCGGGCTACCACCGAGAGCTACGTCCAACATCCTGAAAATCAATGGCTCCTATACTGTCGACAAGGAGTACATAGGGGACAAGATAGAAACATAGGAACTAGATTATCAAACAGACAAGATTGAAACTGGTCAAACAATAGCTTTAGACACATGAATAACCAGTGTAATCAACATAATTGGAAACAATTCGCGAGTCCGATAACGCATTAATTCCGAGAAAACTGACGTTTCGGCACGATTCCTATATGTGTGCGAACCGATACGTATGTACATACAGATCCAATGTGCAGCTGAATTTGGCAACCTTCAATTCCTGCAGCGTTTAAAGCGTTATCGCAAATGTATTTAAAATATCGGTCACGACACTTATTGGGACGACGGAAATACAACCATGCGGAGAATTATTATCTGCAGATTTACGATTTAATGTATCGCATGTGCTTTTTCTGCATGCTCCCGGGAATACGCAGTATCGGTGCTTATCAAGTGCAATCACGATTTTTATATCCTTCGCATTCGTGTGCGTCTGTAAAAAATAGTCATCGAATTTTATATCGAAACTGAAACTTTAAATACGTAATCCGCTTTAAATAACACTTTCCGTTAATGTGCCGAACCGTGAATGTAATATTGCAGTAGTAATAAGTAAAAGCGGGCAACAAATTCATTTAAATTACCACAATGTTACAATTTTAATCCTATACGAAACTTGTAAAGAGAAAGAGAGTATCGCAAAAAAAAAGTTTATTTTTAAGGATATCATCTAGCTCGGTTAATTGTTCAATTCAATTTTATTTCATCCGCAAGATAGGTGAATAGACAAGCGGAACGTTCATTATCTTCTTAATGAAGACTGATATGCGCGTTTGAACTGAAAAATAGCGACATTTTCCAATAAAGATTCACTTTCTTTAACATGTTTAAATGATGGAATACTTTCTTCTCGCGCATGTATGCGAGCACTTTGGAAATCTCATTTTATCCTATTATCAAACAAACGACGCTCTATATGAGAAAAGGACTGATGCAAGACGTGATACTAGCGCCGCGCGAAGGACATCAAGGAACTGCCCTCGAGGCACGAAGATAGTTGGTGAATTTTAGTACTCCGCTCGTCGTCAAGAATTTCTTCTTCTCCTTCTCCCCTCTCTCCTCATCTACTTGCCGCTTGCTGATGGTACGAAGGTACTAGAATTTTTAAGTCTTCTGCCTCACAAAGCTGACAACGTCCGTCGAAGGAAGATACTTAAGCTCGTAACATCCGTACCATAACCGTCCTTAGAGGAAGTCTTCATTTGGCCAGATAGGTCTTTTCCGTATGGAAGTCCATCCTAAGTGTCTTGGAGCATGAAGCGAAAACGTCTTTTGAGATCAACAGACCGAATATTTCATGTGGATAATTTAGGTTCGCCGGCTATCTAAACTGTCATCTAATTGAGAGTTGGAAGGGGGCATTGAATATGTATAGCGTAATACTACATGCCGCTATTTGCGTTTCTCCAATGATAAAATTGTTAACTGTCAATTTAAAAGCGTTACGTATGTGAAGTTTTATTCGTGTCCTCTATTTTTCGCTGGAATTCTATTCTCAACACTAAATATATGGATTATGTGTATCAATCAGCTTGGTTTAACTCCGACTATACATCCAATTAAATGATCCAATTAAGACCGGCATGCGTGCGACCCCGTAAAACAGTAAAACTGGCTGTTCGTCATTTACAGCAATCTGACGCTGATCAGCATCCCGCTGACGCCATCATTTTATCGATCGTCGAAAATATAATTGCCCGCTCGAGTGCACGGTTGTAAGCATCTATAACGTTGGAAAATCGCGTGCCGCGCAGTCGTGTGCCAACAAGTCAGCGTTCGACACAAAAACAGTGCATCACCATACAAAATAACGACTGACGGAAAAAAACGATGCTGTGTGATGCCAGGCACGATCGCGTGCTGCATGCATTGTTATTCACTTCTTACAACATCACGCGATTATTCTTCTGTTACCACGAAGTCGGCTCTTTTATCAATATCCGATTTATGTCGCGTTATCGTGTCCCTTCTCAATGTATTTTTAAATATCTTTTCTTGAAACTACAAATATTGCATATGAATATTTTTATAATACTTTTTGTAAATCTACAATTTTTGAGACGATGATGGATAGTCATGTAACACGGAATCCATTAACACATGCCTATATTTTTTTCCAAGTTAATTAAAATCGCAGAGAGAAAGTAAAAACTGCAGTATTGCTATTTTTCGATCCGTTTATGGTGTGCCCGTCAATCTGAACTCGAAGCGCAAAGTGTTCATTCTGGGCAGTGCGCACAGTTTTGCGAATAATAAATTAACCAAAGCTCGGATTATATCGGTAGAGCAGGATTACAGACGCTCAGCGGGATTATTCAACTTTTATCTCGAGCAGAGGAAACAGCGAGACAGACAGAAGCAGAACAGCGAGAAAAAGAAGTTTGCCTGGATGAGGAAGAGCGAAGAGAGAAACGAGCAAGAATAGGAAATGGAGGAGAGTGTGCAGCAGAGAGAGAGAGAGAGAGAGAGAGAGAGAGAGAGAGAGAGAGAGAGAGAGAGAGAGAAAGAGAAAGCTAGAGAGAAAAGCCCCCTCCTGGCAATTCACCGATCAGATAAATCCAATCAGCTTACTCATCTACCTACGTGTAGTACGTGGCCGTCTACTAATGATCCTTAAATCCAACCAATCCCAATCGAGGCCTTTTATATCCTGATTGCACCGACTAGACGCAAGATGCGCTTTGCTTCGGAAAAGAAATCTCATCAGGAGCGCAATTACTCCCCTTATCTTGAATACACCTAACAACAGTTACAAATCAATTCACAACCGTCTTGCACATAAAAATCCGAGAAAACATTTATCATACGTTTTTGACGCTTTGATGTTGATTATAATATTACATGTAAACAATCAACGAAATATAGAAATTATCAAAAAAATTCTATTTGCAGTAAAACGCGCGTATAAGTGTATATCAATAATTCAATTCAGATACGTGATAACATTTTTGTATTTTATACCTCTTTCCAATGGCGTTTACATTAACGTCAAAAAAAGAAAACGATATGTTGAATACGAAATGTTTAATTTTACGTCCACCTACCGTTGATTGTTATTCCTATTAATCACATCATGAGTAAATGGGAAAATTTGTTACATTTTCACAAAAACGAACATTAAAGTGATTTGGCAGAAAGACATTGATATCAGCCGTTATTCGATTTAAAACCGCATGAGTGCAAATACGGGTATTATACTCGTTCAGCACACATGATTTTTCATTCAAATTTCATTGTCATTCTTCATGCGGCGCAAGTGAAATTTAGAACACGATATATAAAGCCAACGAAGTTAATGGATAAAAATGCGAACGGGGACAAAGTAAATGAACATTTATGCACCGTTTGAACATTTATACTTTGCAACTCAAGTAAAAATTCTAGTTAGGTAGAAGTTTAGCTTAAACATTTACCATAGTAAAAGTACGCGACTCAGTAAATGATATTTTCTATTCAAACTTATATGCTTATATTCGTTACTCTCTCCCTCTGTCTCGCGCTCTCTCTTGTTAAGCTAAAATTTATATTATAGCATAAATCAATATTAATATCCATTTTAAATTAATAACCAACAGTGTGTAAAAATTAATTTTATCTGAATAATTTGTCATCTTTTTTTACTGAAAATATAACTAAACGTAACAATAAGTAGCTCTATACTAAAACTTAATTTAAGTGTTCGTAATAAATTTGTTAAAATCATCGAATAAGTCTAATCTAATCTCGCCTTATTTACATTTTTAATTAAATCCATTTGAAACATAATTAATATTTCGAGTTTTGGTATATTTCTCCGCAGTGCAATTTCTCTGTATATAAAAACACTCTCAAAACATTTCAAAAAGTAATAAACAGATTAAGTAAGCAAAAGGATAGAAAAGATAATTTAATTGCTTTATTTTGGTCTCTCTGAGACGAACAGTATACTGTTTGTAATTAAACGTACATATTATAGTATGAGAGTTGACACAAATAATACAACAGGCCAGCAGCAACACCAGAGATATAATAGTTCTCTGGCACTAATTGTAAGTGAAAGTACCCGTCCTTCTACCACCACAGTAGTATATCTCAACGACAAGGCAGACATTACAAAGCACTATCATCTTGAAGAAACCCGCTTGTTTTAATGTCCGATCAACAATATCCTTGCCAATGTATTAGATTACATACAGACGAAACAAGACGGTAATATTGCACTGAAATCCTTTCCTAGATATCTCCGTCATTCCTGGAGACAGGTCGCTGTCGTCCTGCCACTGATACGCAGAATTTATCGCTCGGATATCAGCGAGACGTGGCTTGCCGAGGACACATACAGGCCCGTATATAAGATCACGGCTAGAAGCTTACGGGTATGACCGGACAAGTCTATGGAGATACTGGCCCACCGGTCGTAATGCCTCCTGCAGGATGTCACCGTCCCATAAATGTCACGCGCACATACGCGGCAGACCGAGGGGGGGG
>VBVQ01001011.1:0-28382 GCA_011636635.1 Tetramorium simillimum
ATATATATATATATATATATATATATACACATATGCAATTTTATTATAAATGATTTTCGTTGAAAGTCGGGCGCGCTTTTAGCCGAATCTAATTTTACGTGGCATCATCGATGCAACGCACGTTTCTCTAGTAACCGCCGCTATGCATTTTTACGCGCAAATCTCCTTTACGACGATAAATATTCGCGCTGGCGCGGGATACACCGGCGCGAATATTCGGACGCGTGTGACCTGCCGCGTTGAAAGCCGTGTTACGTTTTAATTTGCGTCATATACCCGCTTGTCCGCTACATGATACAACCGTGGCGCGGAGGTAATTCTTTAAATATTTTATATCGGCTAAAACATTAATTTCAAGCCGCGGCCGTTTATAACGCGCATGAGAGCTAATTAAATTCCGCGCCGTCCCCGAATATTTTCAGAGGGCTTCGTTCGATTTGTTTAAAACTGTGACGAAACAAGTTGTTGTGTCGTTCGAATTAATCCGTTTAAAAGAGAAGCGGGACGACAGTAACGTCTTAGATAATGGAATTGTTCCCGCGGGAATTTTTATGTGACAGGAGACAAATAACTGTCGTATACAATTCGAAACGAGGGACATGTGATTAAATGGACAATAGAACGACAATTGTTACATCGTAATTTTGTGTTGCACGTTTATTGTTAATTATTCCAGTTAAGGAACGAAAAAAGAAAACAAGAAAACATGCACTAATAAATTAACATTAGCTCCTTCTTGCGGCTCGCTAATTAATATAATTGATTGTCTGCTATCCTCACTCTCATCAATTAGAACGGAACGCTTAACACGCATCCTCCGCGGCAAATTGCATCGCTTTGCGCTTGCGGCAAAATGCGCGCCGCACACACGACGTGCATACTGTTTCGCGCCGACGATTGAAAGCACGTGCCGAGCGGTAGAGCCCGGGCCGTCTCGATTGATTTGGCAAATCAAAACGGCCCGAACAATAATGATGCCATATATAATTACCTCGCGATGCGTAACAGTTGCATCTCTCGCACGCGCTATTTCCGGTAAAGGGAGGAAAACTATTTCTCGCGTACTCCCTTTCGCTTCTCCTGGATCCTCTTACTTTTTTCCCCCCTCCCGTGACTGCGGGACAGGCGACAGGTTTCGTCGTCGCCTCCCCGGGATACTCGTCGAACGGTACAAGAGCTCCTTCGAGCGCGTCGCGGCGCCAACTGGAGAATTTTCACGAGTGCACGAGTCAGACGGTTCCGACCATCTGACGCATGCGTCGCACTCCGGCTCCAGAGATTCGCAAGAAAAACGGCACGGGGGAAAAGAAAGAAGGGAAGAACGAAGGACGACACTCTTCTGGTAATATTAAGGTTCTCGCGGAAACGTTCCGCGATATCATCGTATACGGAAGTGTAAAATTACGGTTTCCCGGAAGACTCGTACAGAGTTAAGAAATCAGATACGTGTCCCCTTCGCTGAGATGCAAAGACGCAAGAGTGACTAAAATCGGTGCGGATTCATCTCAACGATATCCGTGACGGCGAGACGAAATTTATGAGATGACGGTACGAAGTGTGGGTAACAAGATGACGCTAATCACACGGCGGGAGAACCGCGAGTTCTATAAATATACTAAATCTTAATCTAATCGCGTCGTCCGCACTCGCTCGTCCACGACGCGAGATCTTATCTGATATTCATACGCTCGGAGCCACCATCTGGGAAACGCTGGGGAGTACCTCACATCACGGAGAGCACATCGCGGATAAACTTGCGAAATAATACGGGAGAATGATAATTAGATCTCGCCAGACAAAATTCATTATGCCAAATGCGACATCGTAGTTAATATTAATTATAAGATCCTATCATATAGATATAGAATCTCCTAAAATTAATCCGTAGTTTATTTAAAGATTAACATTTTTTTATAGTTTTTAACATTTTTTGAAGAAAAAATTAAAAAAGAAATAGAAAGCTGGTCTGAAGTTTGAAGGCTATTTCTATCCTTTTTCTAGATATTCCGCATACATATAAAAGTAAGAGGATAAGATAACTGAAGGCTGAATATTGTATGAGATATTTCATTCCAGAATAAAATACATGTAATTTCGAGGATCTGTTCTGGAATAAAATATATGTAATTTCTAGGATTTGTCCCAAAATAAAATATATATAAGAATAAATATACATATAATATAAACCTCAAGTTATACTCCAAGCCGAAGTTATATCTCAAGTGTCTTTCTCATTCTGCTAAGGGCAAAAATGGAGATAATTTATCTCTGAAATTAATGCATCAAAATCATTGTAAGGAAATTCATTTTGGTTTAAGAGTCTTAAAATTTCATCCATCTGTGTAATTAATGTGTTACTTCGCGCCCAGAACGTTCTGCGATAAAAACTTTACGCAGGGTGTAGGCTTTAACAATTGAGTCGATGCCTCTGCAATCTACTTTAATCGCGCGACACACAGTAACTTTTACAATGAGAGAGGGAGACGGGATGATGTTCGTCTGGGCTACCTGGACAGCTAGACGCCGTTATTCTAGACTGCGAAGGATTGAGATTTATGGCTCGTAACCACCTTCGCTCAACGATTCAACGAGAGGAAGGCGTCGCCCTGTATCGGCACGGTAAATTGCGTGGAGCAGCTTTCCACGAGTAGATTCTTCGATGATCCACCGTCAAACTTTTCGCATTCCGACTTGTGTGCTCCACAAAAGGGTTAGTTACCCCTGATAGCCTTGATCAACTAATCCCAGGTAGTTTCTAACTCGAATATTAGCTAATTCCAGCGTTTCGCATCCCTTTCTAAGTCGCGGCTCTAACTATGACGTAAATGGAGAAAGTTGGAAATAAGATGATGAAGGGAAGGGGTGACAGTGGCGCGTTTACGTTTCTGGCATCCCTAGACGCTCCATTTGTAAACTCTCGAGGTGTTCATGATTCATACTGTCTTTTCAAATTCTTGTACCATTTTTTCTGATACAAAATTTAACAGAGACTTTTAAATTATTTAGAAAGTGCATGTTCAAAGGAAATATTGACTTTTTAAATATAACTTTATGTTTATCTCTAGTTTATTCTTCATGTGTATACATATATATATATATATATATATATATATATATATATATATGTGTGTATGTATATTGTTATATTTCTGAGTTTTGAAATTTTCATTAATTTTTTATATTTCATAAATTTTAGACTTATTGTTAGCCGCAACTTAAAAGAAATGAAATAATCGAAACAATTTGAATAAAAATCGATGGTAATGATAATATACGACTCTAAAAATAAATGTTAGATATTTTAACTTACATATGCCACAACTCAATATTTATCGTTGTAATAGCAAGAATCCGTGTAGCATTTGTATTTCGCACGAAAAGATCTTCGAGCTCGTCGAGAGTAGTACATAGAGCTACTTTGGCCAAAACGGGGGTGAATTATGCGCTTGATCCACGGGGAGTAGAACTTAAGAACCCATGTGCCGCGGTATGGGGTCGACAACGAGAGACGAGGAGAACTCACGAAAAGAGATTTCTGTGGAGAGATATCTCCGGATGCGATAAGTTACTATTGCCCGTTCTCCCTAAAATCGATATTTCCTTCACCATATTAGTTCTATACTAGAGCATCAAAATCACATATCCAAATGACCATTATCATAGAACGCTCTTATTCAAAAAATAATTATATGGACTTAATTGTACTTTGTCAGTCGTGTTGAAAAGAGATTAATCAGCGTTTTCGTACTGTTTAACTTTATGAGATTCAATGGTTTCTCTTTGATTGCGACACAAATTTCATCTATGATCGGAGATTATAGATAGAATATATTTATAGAGTAGATGAACATGAAGTGTAAATAAATAGCGAGTAAATCGACATTAGAATTGTTAAAACACTAAAAATAACTAATTTATAATTTCTTATTAAATTACTTAAATTTATACGGTGCATTTTTTGAGATTTTCTGTGACTCTTACAGTATGTGAATGATTAAATTGATCTATTTACCAAATAATGATAATAATAAGACCGTTTTTATCATTATTTAATTAGATTTAATTAGATTTACTTTCACTTTCTTATTTCTTTTTTTGCAAAAATATATTTTTAAATAGTAGAAAATATATAGGTAATTGTTGATAATTATAATGTTAAAAAATAATACTAGACAATTTAACTTGGTATACAACTGAAATTGGGTTTAACGAGATGAAAAATACTAAGGTGCTACTGAGGATTATAAGGAACAACTAATTACTCCCTTTTCCGCTTGATTTAATATCATATTCCAAGGCCTCTACGAGGGTGCTGGTAAATTCCGAGTTTGAAGAACGCAAAACATGTTTCTCGCAAGTTTTATTTCGATATACGAATTTGCCATATACAAATAAATACTTATTGCAATATCCGGCCGAAATAAACTGTCGCAAATCCGTTGAATATTGCTGCCAACACCGTATTCACTTCGTGACAAACCGTTGAAATAATCGAGTACGCGAGGGTTTTTGCGGCTGAACATGTGTGCGTGACAGGAAAGGATGGTTTGCTAGGGACTGATGGACGACTCTGTAAATACGTGCTCAGCAAGGTTAGACTTTACCACGTTGGGGTGAATTCCTATGAAATTCAAGAGAAGGTGGATCTGTGAAGCTGACATTCTGTTAATTTAAAAAAACTAATTAGAGTTCCAGTAGCACTTTTCATAGTTCTCGAGTTCTTTATAAAAATAAAGAGTTCTGCATTTTTTATATAAAAAAAAAACAAAAATGTAAAAAATGTGCTAACTTCGCGAATCCGGCACGACACCTTTCCTTCTAAAGTATAAGAATACAATAAATATTATCACTTTTAAAAATAATTTCAGTTAGTACTATTCGAGTTCTATCATTATGTGTAATAAAAAAAATTTTTTTTAACAATTATTCTTTATTTACACTTTTAACATTAAACACGATACTCGGAGGAAAGTGTTGTGCTGATTACTTATAAAAATAGCGGTTCTAGCGACAGTTCTCGCTAGTTTTAGCAGAGTTCTATGTTCTACAATAATTTTTAAACAGACACTCATCCGACACTCATAAGATTTTTTATTAATTTTTCAAAGAACTCAAGAATGAAAAGTTATTGAAACTCTAATTAGTTTTTTTAAATTAACAGAATGTCGTGCCAGCTTCACAGATCCAGAGAATGTACCGTCTTTACCTTCTGTCACTCAACCCCGAAAGTTCCGCTACATTTATATTAATTAAATTTGGAAATTTATTGTGTCGTCATTCAACCTGTCGATATCTAATTCTTTCGACATTATCATTTTTCTCATTGATTTATTGTGCTTTTGTTCCCTTAAGATCTGTCTATATATACCCTTAAACTTGTCACAAATATTTTATGTCGTGAAAGTAATATTTTTAAAATAAAAATTTGACGAAATATATTTATATAATTATATAATTTAATTAAAATTGAAATATATTTATATAATTTAATTAAAATTGAGAATTTAATGTGTGTCATCGTTCAGTTATGTCGTCATTTAATTCTCACGACATTATCACTGGTTTTTCTCATTGAGTGCTTTTTTACCCCTAAGATTTGCCTACATCCTTAAACGTGGCACAAAAATTTCTTGTTGCGGAAGTAATATTTCTTTTTATAAGTAAATTGACAAAATATACGAGCTATAAAAGCAAGTCAGTCGCAAAACCAAAGCATAAAATATTTATCAGCTTCTATACGCGCACATTATTACGATGTTTGCTATGTGCAAACTGTAGCAGCTACGCCCTAAGTTCTTTCTTTCTTTCCTCAGATGTTCGCCGCGGAAATTGCGCGCGAGCGCTTGGTTTCGTAGGATCTCTTTAACTTTCGCCTCTATACGCGTCTTGCAAGGTGAATTGACAATTCCCCCGTTCGCGCGTTTCAATGCAAAACCGCAAGCGGCGTTTATAGCCACCATAAAAACATACATGTATACGACGAAAGCGATGAAAACAGTCATTCTAAATCTACTTTATCGTCCCTCGGTTCGTACTTCGTACCACAAAATGTAAATTGATTGAGTCGAACTGCCAACTAATCGTTGCCAATTTATTACCCTGCAAACAGGCTTAAAGGTTCGACGATAGAGGAAGACAATTCCTTCTTTCGGAATATATATTAATCTCAATCTTTTATCAGAAATGAGGGAACAACTCTTATCGAGCGTCACGTTCATTTTTGTTGCGGACGAGAAACGTGAAAGGATCTCCGTCAGAAGTAAGCTTAGTGATGCATTATCGAGATATTTCTCACGTAACTAGAGGTAGGTATGCTCGTCGCACAAGGAGATTAAAAACGGTACTATAGATATTAGGAACTGTTAAATAAATTTTGTTAAGTTTGCGTTATCATTGGGATAACGCGTGGCTCCGTGCTAATGCGAGTGATTGGTAACGGGAAGCAAGAAGTCAGAGGATCTTTGTAGATCTAGGTGACATTAAGAACTGAAATAGTCCTATTCGTCCATCTTACATTACTACTATTGCGTTAGCATTGAATCGGTTACAAGATTCTCAATCGTTTACATGAGTTCTTCTCGGAATAAAAAGATTCACGTCCGTTAAAATCACATCATTGATGCGAAGAATTTGTAAATTTTCAGCAGTATTTTATCGTGTATGATATACAGAGAAATATACATATACACAAACACATATGGAGCGGAGGGAAGAAATAAAACTGAGCATATTCATAAAAATATCCGTTTTATTCTTTCAATTTTCCGTATTCCATTCGATATACAGTTACAGTAACAGGTGTAATCAAGGCCGTGTTTACCTTCCATGGGGTAACATTTTTTTTGGAATTTTCAGCTATAGGTAGACATGACCCTGAATGTAACGACAATGTGACGACAATGTGTGTACAATAGTAAGTACCATAGTCAATCGCGGATCTATATTTCCAGCGGTATTCTGATGTATCTAAAAAAATTAACAATCCTATAGAGATCTCTTCTCAAAGAAAAGTTTAATTTACAAATATATGATAAATTTACAGATCTATAATATTTAATAAAATAAGTAACATAAATAATTAACATTTAAAGCTGAAAAGAAAATTACAAAACATATTGTAAAAAACAATACGTTTCAGCACATTCCTGCATGCTGTAAATCTTTTGATATCCTTATAATTAGGAATCTTTAAGCTTCATTATATTGTATCAATAGATCCGCCACTGACGGTTATATTAATCCTAGTACAATAGTATCGCATAATATCGCGAGAAGACACATATTGTTAGATAAGTTTATTGTACCGTTTAATTCGGTCGCTTCTCTAAAAGTATAATTATGAATCGCGATACAAAAGTATTCGCATTGTTCGCAAGATAGGGATTCTCGTACCAAATATTGAATATCGAAAATATTCAGCGCGTGTATTCTGGGAAAAAAAATGGAAATGTTTCTCTAAATGCCTACGGAAAACCGACTACAAAAAGCGCGTCGAAAAAGCGCTCGTATCGTCGCTTGCATTTTTCACGTTAGAATTAATATTGCGTAATATCGTGGAACGTTAAGATGAGCAATTACCCTAATTGAATATCTCACTAATGAAAGAAAGAAAAATTAAACAACGAAATGTCTCACTAATGTTGGATTGAATGGTAGACAACGAAAGCGGAAGAGGATCCCAAGGAGAATCTACAGTTCAGTGACATGCATAATTAAAGTTAAATCGTACGAAGGATCTTGATCGTGAATAAATAAACTTCATTTAGTCGCGATTACTCATCACATATGCAACACACTGAGTTATGTATATTAGATTGTTCAAATATAAATAGCTTTGTCATTATTTTTTAATTGTTGGCCACTCAAATCTGTTTTCAGCTTTGAAAACAGATAAAAATTGCTAGCTAAGTTGGAATTATAAAAAGGCTGAGAAAATGAATCCCAACTCAAATTGATTGCTTTTATATTTTTCTTATCTTACATGGTCGAGCATTTCTTGTATTTTTAATTATTGTTTTAATTATTGTTGAATGATGAATTAGACACTACCAACACAAATTTGTAAAATATTTAGAATTTTGCGAACCGTTATACGTATTGTCCTGCAATTAATGTGATTTACATTATTATTGTTGAGTTTGTGAGTACATCAGCGTATGGAGCTCATTTTCAACTCGTTTTCGTCTTTGTTTAAACATGTTACATTATCTAAATACCTTGAGCTCTTGAAAGAAAGCCATTTGTGAAACATTTTTTAAGACTTTCATAAATTTCGGTTAATTTTGTACTTGCTTTCATTAAAAATTTAATAGTAATATATTGTGCAAAAATTGATCAATTTTTTGCTTATTTCTCGTTCATCTATTTGAACAACCTAGTACATTTGTGGGTACAAAATGTTTTCCTTGTTTTTTTCCTTTGTCGTTTAAAAAATTAAATTAAGAACTTCGCTCATTTTGGCTTAACTAGGTCCAAAGATGAGACATATTTCAAAAATTGAAGCATCATGAGAGAATTGAAAATTGCCAGTGATCGCGGTCAATGTTTGGACTTCAGCATTATTTAGTGTTTGTATATAAGGTATATATTCATTTTGTTATCCATGGTTATATGCTTTTACTTAACTAATCATTTTTTATTTTACAATTGAATATGATTCTCAAAATTCTCGTTTTTATTTTTATCTTGTTCTAAAGATTTCTTATGAAAATGAGCGAAATCTTTTGAAAATAGGAAACACACACTCTCTCTCTCTCTCTCTCTCTCTCTCTCTCCCTCTGTCTATTCAGTTTACTCTTGTATCGCTTATCATCACGCTTTCGTTCTTCCCTTCAATCCAAAATATAGCCTCATGATTCGCAAATCATAGGCGCATTCGTCGCATGTGGTTTATCACGATTTATCCTCAATCGTACTCGCGAGAGGACTTGTGGAAAAGAGTATGCCGCTCTTCCTCAGTAGACGGGACTTTTGAAGTCGCAGACCTCACTGCCCTTGGCATTTTACTCACTGTACTGAAATCCCTGTTGATTCCGTTTCCACCGGAAATGCTGAAAAAGACATCGACAAATTGAAAGGATTTCAAAGGGAGAAAAAGTGAACAAAACAAAGTTGTTATTATTCATAATAATTATTCGAAGCTGAACGAAATATTGTTTTTTAAACATCAATATATTACTTTGCCGTATTCGATCTTCGAACTCGTTATGCCTCATTTGCCTCATGTGTAACATGCATTGATATATTTTATTTAACACATACATATGTAATAAAATTTGTCAGAACGTTTCTCTTGGAAAAAATTTGAGAATGAGAAGATTGATAAAATTTTATACAGATTAACTTGATACATACACGACATCGGTCTTGTCGTCCTCATCATCTGGTTCCTCTTCATCGCTCGGTACTGTGAAATATGTAGTTGCGGACGCAGGTCGGAATTTGTAGCCAGTTAGAACGAAGAATGCATAGGTTGCCATTTCTCGGAACGTTTCATCGAGCCATTGATAGTCAAAGCGCACTGTAATCTGCAAAGAGAAATAATTATCAAATATATCAAAGGACGATTATAATGATTCGCGATCATAATTGTAAGAGTAATACGTGTAAATCACAAAATCGCGTACCTTGAGTATGTACATTATAATACGAGTGAAGTATATGTAGAAGACTATCATAATGTAGAAATGCTTAAATAGCACGAGCTTGCGTAAGTTCATCGCCGCTTTATCGTTCGTGCGGGCAACCTCTTCTAAATGCCTGATACTCCACACCACCGGAAATAGAATTGCGCCACAACACACTAAATCGACAAGTATGAACATGTCACGCGAAGTCTCGTAACGCAAATTACCCACGTCGCTTTCCTCGATTATTATCTCAGCCACATTTGCCAACACCTACAAAGAAACATTTTTCTGTTACTACATTTTTAAGCTTATCATACATCAGTCGATTACATATGCAACTTGCACACTTTTAATTTTTAATATACCTCGATAATAAAGAAAAACAAAATTTTGTTAAATTGAAATTTATTTGAAATTGAAGAATAAAGTTTTGTATTTGTATCACTTCAGTTTAACTTAAATGATTTTAATTCAAATCGATATATTTGGAGATCGAAACGATATTAACAAGTGCCATATAATCATTTACGATCGGTGTCTAACTTTTTAATGACATTCTAATGATTGATGCAATTTTTTTTAAACGCTTGTAAAAATATAAATTTTATGTAGGTAACAAAATTTTGAGTAACAATTACTAGATAAAATAATATAAAACTAAAAATGCGCAACTATATTATTTATGATAATATAGTCTTATTTAATTACTCAATATTTTATCATTATGTCCTTATTTAACTAGAAACAAGAAAAAGGATTGACGTTTACTTGCAATGGTATGACCAGCATAAAGATTTTCTTCTCCTTGTCCGAAAGAATGTGCTTTATAAAGTTCCATCCCGTGCCAATAAGCACAATAGTGATGAAAAGAACAGCGCCTTTCAGAAGATGAGTAATGTAGTATAGAATCGCCCACGCTTCCACGTGTTCACCCTTGGTCTGGATGAAATGGTAATTTATACCGTGGAACAACAGTGAGAAAGACTTCAAGTACACTAGGACAGCCATGAAGTAGTGGATTTTGAATATAGAATGCCTGTGTTATGGAAAATAGCATTTACATTCTGTTCTGCTAATGCCTCGTCATTATATTTCGTATAGTCGTTTCTTACTTACTTGCTTTTATTAAGAATAAACACCCAGAAACAGCCCGACAAGAAAAAGAGTAGCGCCATCGTGAAGTACAAAGCCGGCAGTGGCATTTCACCGGCGCTGAGGAAGTTCTCGTTATTAATCTCCGCTATTTGTACCTACGAGAGGAATATTTCTTCAGCATAATGAATGATTTTTAAATCTCCTAATCTCGTTTACTCGTCCTCCAGTTAAGCTCACCGTGAAATCCACGAGCAGCGGTTCCTTGTTGTTATTGTAATTCTGACAATTGTGGAAGTAGAGGTTGTACAGACCCTCTTCTTCCTCGCTGGCGACATACATGACGAAGCTGGTGTTGTACAATCTCTCGCCCTTGGACGTTGTCTCCATCGTCATCGGTAATCTCAGACGAGAGCACGCGTTGCTGTCCAACCCGAGCATCGGGTCATTGCCGCGAATGGCAGCCTTCTCGAACACTGCGCAAAAGAATTTTTACCTAGTGACGAATTCCTGAAAAAAGGAGTGAAAAATTCGCTCGCGCGAAAAGTGGAGAAAGGCTCGTGTTATTGTCTCGAATGAGTCGTGTATCTGCGAACGGCAATTGAGACGAGACATCGCTAGTGACAGATGTACGCAAAAGAGAGGGTTACCTAACCGAACCTTCTAAAATACTTGAATTTCACGTTATTTATAAAATCGGGGACGAGTCATGTTAATTATAGCATCTTTCATCTGCGACGGCGTTCGATCATCAATGTCGCCTCGTGACCGCATGCTCATCAATCATCGTTAAAAGCATTTGCTTGAATAATACGTAGATTATATGCTTTCTTGTAAATTCGCTTCACGTGCGAATTCTTAAAAATTTGTTTATAGTTATATAGCATGTTTCTGTTATTAAACAGGTTGTTTAATATTTTAGTTGATTTTTTAAATTATTTTGTATGAAGAAAAATATGTTTATGAATTCATAAACATATGGTCTCACAAGCCTCGTTTCAGAAATATAAATTTAAAAATTATATAAAATTATCGTTTTTAAGATGTTAAACGAAAAAAGATTGTTCAGCCTTTAAACTTAATCATAATAAGTATGTATTTATTATTTTTATAATGTTGTAATATTGTGGAATAATAATTGACTGTTGGATCTCAAAATGAAGTCGTCAGGAATAATTACTATATGTAACAAATGACTCGTTTCACGATTATAAGCCAAGTCTCCAGTTTACACCTGTTCTATCTGTTGCAGTTCACAACTCTAATATTAGGCGGTGGAGAAGTGTTGAAAATATCTGGCAAATGCCGTGATGGTTTATTTTCGATATACAGTACACGCATTGCTAATAACATTTACCAGATATCTTATTTGCCGTATGTCCTAGATGGGATTTCACTGCTCTATTCATAGCAAACAGCAATGGCACTTAGATCGGAATTTTTCGAGGCGAACTGCGTCTGAGATCAACTCCCGGATTGTGCAACACGTGGAAGTTAAATGAGATATCTGTCGCACGGCCCATTTCTCTCCTTTCGCATAATTATCACGTTTTTCAACATATGCCAAATGTTGCCAGTCCAACGCATACGTCGTACATTGTGCAATATTGTTAAGTATAAACGCAGGCTCACATTACACGTGAGGAATACCATCGGATTGACGTGGAAAAATCAATGAGACGCCGCACACGTTCGTTCCGACATTTGTTAGCGATATTATTCTCGCGTTGACATGCCACTTCGCATAGTTTTACTGCCGCATGGAGAATAGAAATAACTTTGTCCGCGATCCGATGCGAAGCCGCGACTCACCGTGCGACGTGTTCCGTTTTCTCCGTGGAAAGAGCGCGGTATCGCTGAATCTCGCTGACAGCGAACTCCTTTTTGTTCGATACATGAGCACCGCGCTGGGATCCTTGTAGATGTGCGCCGTGTGTACGTTGCTACTGCAGTTCACCTGCATTCTGCAACATTTAAATCGAAATGCAAACTTCCAGCGTCGCTTGTCAAGTCGCGATTATATGTCTCAATACATACGTTAAATTTTTTAAGTCCATGGTAAAGTACATGATCGAGCTGTCGTCCTTCCATTCTGTCTTGAGATTCGAAACGTTTTGCAGCAAGCATCCATCCTGATAGCTGTGCATGTACGGATTAATGGCATCGATGAGCGTTCGACCCAACCTGAATACAAACTGCGAAAAAATAAAAATGTCATTACTGTGAACGACACAAAAACAACTTCATTAAATTCTAACAAGTGTTCTAGTGATAAATTAAGTTACAAAATGTCAAGTTAATAAAAAGTAAGAATATTTCATGTAAAGGATAGATAACGATTTAAAAATTAACTCTTTTAGACACTTTTAGTAATCAATGATGACATGCGAAATAAATAGCGAAAAGTTTTATGTGCCAGTTCACGTTCTGTGCTGTAAACGTGAACAAGTCATTCACGAATCTAACAAGGCGATGATATATTCACGTACTCGCGCGCTTATTTATAAACGCGGGTGGTTCTCCTCGTAAGTGCGTAAGACAAAAACAGGTGTCTGTTGCTGCATGACAGAGCGACGTATTGTTGCAACATCGCTGCCTCACAATTACTTCTTAGTTAAGTGAGAAAATAGAGCGAATTTTAGAATAAAATCTACCATTTTACATTAGATGAAGCCATGAGTAATAACTTGAAAAAATTTAATTATAGAATAGTTACCATCGGGAAGTTGCTAGACCTAAATAGCTGTTATTTTGTAATGGCTGAATAAAATTATATTTAAATAAATTAGAAAAAATTCGTGATTTTTATTAGCATATATTGCCAAAGGAATACATATGTGAGAACACTTGTAAAAATAAATATTATAGAAAAGAATTAACAATTCGCATCTGATTACATGGTAGTACGTAATATGATACTTAAATATTTTCGAAATTATGACTATTTGAACTCGTGTTATAACCGAGAGACGTTTTTAAAAATTATTAAGTATATAATATTATTTCAAATATTAATAACTATAACACTTTTTTTAAATAATTTTTTGCATGACTGTTCATTTCAAAATCTTTTAAATATACATTGAATCATGCGATTAGCCAAGTTTTCGACCTTTTGTAATGTTTACTTTTGCAGTTTCAAAAATATACATTCTTTTTACACATGCTGATGAAAATGACGGATTTCTTCTGTAGTTCAGAGCTTAATTCATTTCAGTCTGTTTATTCGTTAAAAAATAATATTTAGTTCTAGCCATTTTTCGATGATCGTTCTATAAATAAAAAAACGAATACTATTAATATAAAATAATATAAATTATCTCTCATACTAAAATTAATAGAAAAATTTTATTTTAGAATTACTAGTATGCATTGTATATATAATAGGAGACATTAAAAATATTATTTTTGTAGCAAAGTAGGTAGATAATATTTTAAATTTGAAGAATTTTTTCTGGTCTTCTTGCCAAAAACGTTTAATACTTTTCCCTATAATAATTTCTTTGAACAAAAGACTCTGATTCATAATACTAAAGGTATTAAATTTTTGAGGTTTAGCTCATCGCAGTCTCCCTTCCGTCACTAATGATCAAGACACGTATGTAGTTTGCGGAAATCGTGAGTCGATTGTTAGCAACTCACCACGGCCTTGCTCGCGCTTTTCGGTGTGAGTTTTTTGTCGGTGTCCACCGGCTCGAACTTGAAGTTCGTGAGATTCACGGTCAGGAGACCCCCTTTGTAAAAGCCAAATGTGCTCAGCGTTATGGAGTGCCTGCTGTCTTTCTGAAATGCGAAAAACGCTTTTATGAACGAGGCCAGGTATATAAGAATGAAAAGAATGTTGTGTATAGAAAGGGACAGCGAAAGGTCGATTCCCTGAAAAGAAACAGGAACTCGGCGAATTGCGCACCAAATTCATCGTCACATTTTTTGCGGATTGTTTCACTACAATCATTCGAAGTGTAATCTGTACGCGCGTCAAAATTTCGCCAAGAATATAACTGTTGTTTAAAAAAAACATCGCTTAAGCTAATCAACTGCTACTGAATCCAATCAAAGTATCGTTGATAAGATAATTTCCTCGTGATGCAAAGCAATATACATACACTGAAAAAAATTCTGGTTAAAAATGGACGAATCAGAAAAATCTTGTAGGATTGATCAAATATTCTGGTTATTAATATTAATAAAATATATTAATAGAAATTCTGACCATTATATATATAATAAGTTACAAAGTATTGAGTTCTATTATAATAACCAGAATATTTGATCAATCCTACAAGATTTTCTGATTTGTCCATCTTCAACTAAAATTTTTTTTCAGTGTATGATACAACGCGCTCTAGAATGATCGACGCGCACATAACATCGCGTAACGAGACCGCTCGTTTCCTACGTATGACCGTAATTTGTAAGATACAACGTATCGCGCGCCCTTCGACTTTACTTTCACAGGACCTTATCCCACCGCGCGCCGATAATCGTATAAATAAAGCGACCCGCTGAACTCGTGGACGCATCCCGCAGCCTCGCGCATCGCTTTCTCTCTCCAGGCCCCAAGTGATCGGGCGCGTGATAACGATAATGACAGACGCGCCGTCGTCTCTGGCAGACGCAACCCACCCGTATGTCTAGCTTGTGGATCCTCGCGCTCGCCGCGGCCACCAGCAGCAGAAGCGGCAGGCAAACGCGCGCCAGGGCGACCGCACTCGGCCGCATTTTTTTCTTTCTTTCGGCTCTTCTCGCTGCCGCGCACCACCGTCCAGGCTCGATCGCCACCGGGTGTCACATCACAGGGGAGAACGGCGCGCGCCGCGTCGGGAGTACGCCCTCGCTCGTCGATACGCGAGCAAGAACTGAAGCGGTCCCGGCTGGCCTGGCACGGCCGGAAGCGGTCGGAACCACCAGGCTGGGTTGCCGACACCGACCTGCGATGTCTCGCGAAACGACGGAACGCGCGAGTCGGACCGCGTACGCGTGAATTTCTTATCAGGACACGAGGCACGGACGCGTCCGCGCGTCTCGGCGGCCGGGAAGGATGACCGTCGAACATTTTTTTTCTGTATGCGAGCCTTAAAGGTTCCAATCTCGATTGGACCGCTCGTGAGACGTTGAAGTACTCCGCTTTCTAGGCGTTCGCAGGGCCGGACGGCGATGCCCGATAGCCCGTGGCTTTCCGTGTCGTCTGCACCGTCCGCTCTTTCGGAGCAGAGTCGAGTTACGGGATCGCGCTTTGGAAGACGGAGGAGGAAAGGCGAGAAGTGTAGAGAGTGTAGCTTGACGGAGACCGACGCCTTCGACTTTCCCGCTTTGATTTACGTTTTTGCAAAGTTTATTGAAGGGTTGAATATATGAATGGAATTTCGAAGATTGACGAAGCTTTCGATAATTTGTTCATTGGTGATAGAAGTGGCATGCTTAATTCCGTTTGCGGAAATTGAACATGGGTGTTTTGATGATCTGTGATGACCGGTCTAATGTTTAAGATGATTAGAATTTTTTTGACTGACAATCGTTGGCATAGCTCACGCTTCAGTTGCGTTTCTAATTTCGAGCTGAAACGTTCATTGCTCCGCTTTTGACTCGAGGATATGTTAATAAAGTGCATTTGACATTCTAACCCTCAGTCCTGTTCTCGTTTGATTTTGTATTAGTTATTTCTGAGTGATAAAGATTAATAAGCGTCAAATAAATTCCTTCACTAAAAATCCCACATATTCATCGATTTGTGGGACAAAGACGAAGTTTAAACATGTATTGTTGTAGTTTGTAGGTTATTTTATTGATGTGTTTCTTGCAGGAGGCCCTTCTCTACGCCTATCTGATCTACTTCAGAATTATGGTGGAATTATTTTCCGATGATCTGGAAGAGCAGGTCAAACATGCCAGGTAAAGACATTTATCTTGCTATTATTTATCTTATATGTACACAATGAATTATTATTAATTCAGTATAAATTCTTAGATGAATATACAAAAGTATCGAGCTTTGTTATACGACACATTAATGATATCAAACTTTTTTATTAAAAGATTTGAATTTTTTTTCTTTTAATTTAATTCTATTAATTGACATTTAACCATTGATTTAATTTGCTGTTAATTGAAACAATAATCAAATTTACGAAATAAAGCTGAATTTTATTTTGAACATGACACACGCAGTCAATGTCAATACAACGATTTGAGTACAGAATGTGCACTTGTCTTAAAAATATTATATAAAGACTGTCAAATAGAATTAATAAAATATGATTTACAGCACAAATGAGGAAGATATCACATACACGGGATTATTAAAGATTTTAGAAGCCATCCTATACTCCAAAACATGAATGTGATCATATATTGTAAAGGCACCTGTCACTATGGCAAAGAAAGCTGAACTGAATATGAACATTGAAGAGAAATCTACGAATCAATTGATATCTTCTGCGATGCGGCCACACCTGACATTTTCTTAAAGAAAAATTCTTCAAAAATGCCTACAAAATTGGACAAGTGATATCGAACGAAAATCTCAAGAGATGAAAACAGGATTTGGAATTTGTAAACGAAAATAACAAAACATTTATCGAAGAAATCAAAAGAAATTTAAGATTTGTAATTGTCAAGATATGAAGAACAATATTTCTGCACTGTGATTCTGCGAACATCATTGACATATTGAGAAAACAGATTTATGGTCAAAATAAAGTAATATCCGATTTGATCAAATATTTTGACACACCTTCCTCAAAAGTAATAATCCTCACCCATGATACTACAGATATTGACAAATTGCACATGCTGGAGCATATAGATAATATCCCGACGAGTGCTGTTAATCAGTATGTTCTATCGATTGATAGATACTAGAAATGAATATCATTCTGTCTTTTATATAAATTTAATCATTCCGAAACATTTCGAGAAGAATTTAACGGACGTCACATTCATAAAATATTCGCACACGTCAAAACACATATAAGAATCAGTTTCTGACCATAGAGCCTATTTTCAGTATCGATTTTTTGCGAACCCTCACTTGTTGCGAAGATCTTTGTGCGTTGACACTTATTATTGGAAACTGTTTTAGAGAGCTCGAAACCAAGTTCGAAATTATTCCTTTTAAATCTTTGATGACTTTTAGGTTGTGTGTTGAGTTAATGAGGGAAGAGAGCCCCGTCTAAGGTTCACCATAACTGTAAAAGAATTGGATTATGCTAAACAGTATATGCGAATAAATATCGATAAAAAAACAATAATAATAACATAATTCAGATATTCGGTAGATAAATATTACCATTATTTGATACATGATGAAGAAAACTGATGAAATTACTCATTGTGTAATATTCACTGCGACTGAATTAATAAATGCCCGACTGCATAGTATCTTTTCTCCGCGTACCTATATAATTGTTTATAATATATTATGACAATCGTAAAACTAGAACTAGATAATTCTCCTATTGAGCGAATATAGTTTCCCGGTGTATTTTTGAAACACGTTTCCACATTGATTAATTAAATCGTAGGTCAATCTTCTTGCCGATTCTTCACAGGGAATAATTTCGATAATTGAAATGGTAAGAGATCGGGGGGCGCCAATTTCATTGGTGAAAGCCAACTTGGACATAAATATAACGTCCATAGTTCGTCGGCTCGAACGCATGATGAAATTTTCGTATTACTTCCGGATTATGAATATCGAAGACAAGCAGCGATTTTCGCGGGTGATGATGTGTGATGTCGTATCGCTTACGTCCGGTGAAACACATAATCAATATGTGGTTATACGCGATTAAGTGAACTTACATAAATTAAGAGTCCTGATACATGTAATATTGCGAAACAAAAGTTTAGAACTTTCTTTGTGAAATTGCATTTGGATTTATGAAGATTTGTGAGCGAACAACCAACCGTGATATTATATACATTAAATAACAACATATTATGTCTACACATATTATGTATAAATGTTACGTTGTTACCACCGATCACTCTTATGCAATTGAAAAGTCGCTCGATTATATTTCCTTCCTGCCTCTTAGCAATAAATAATTGTTTCTAATTAAGTTCGATGATAGGAATAAATTGAAAAAGATTAAGCGTCAAAAAAGCTGCTAAAAGAATATTTTATTTATATTTTTTTTTTTTTATCGTATGACTAAGTCCTGTGTTTTTGTCTATCCATTGTGCCCTTAATATTTTATATTTTAAATATTATAAATCAGATAAATCGACTGGTAGAATTTGGATTTCAGTCAATGTCTATTAATTTATATGAAATATTCTGATTTTAGGAGAGAAGTTTTTTAGAAGCATATTTAGCTTGTCATTTGAATTCTTTGAAACTATATACGTTGTTCAATCTCTCAATTTATCTGTCAATTTGTAATAATTGTTATAATTAAATTTAGATGAACAAATCAGAATTTTATACTTTTGGGACTTTTAAATATTTATGAAAAAAAGATTTTTACTTAAACGAAATATTGATTATGTAGCGATGTAAGGCTACATTTTTTTAGGAGGCAAAAAAATAAATTTCTTTAAAGATTAAAAAGTAATATGACAATATTACATAAAATACATAATAATATGACAATTATGGTAATATTAAATAACAATAATTTCATAAATTAATTATTGTAATATTATAATATTATACTAATATATTATATTGTAATATTATGATGTAGTAAGTTTTAATATTTCTTTATTAAAAAAAGTTTTCGGACAAAGAAATAAAGAGAAATGAGAGAAAGCGTTTAAAGTAGGGAATTGATGGTAACTAGCGACTACCCCATACAGTTAATAATTCTCCTAGATATTGCAAGTTGCGGTCGACCGATGAATGCGGAAGTGAGTTAAATATTTTGTAAGCGACTTTGAACGCATTAGGATTTATTAGTACTTTTCTAATATACAAGATTATTTAATCATCAAGATTCGATCTTCATTACAATCCATTTATTTCTCCCTTAATTAAGCCCAGATTATATGATTTCCTCATGACGCAACTTAAAGACGGATCAATCAGTGCTAAAATTTTCGCTTCATGACGTTACGTCTGTAGCATAAAAAAAGTATCTCTCATTTACCTCTTACGTGCACCGATGAGATGTGACGCAACTAGTCAGAAGTTACGTTCGTCCTGTAACACGCAAAGACTATGTGTATTACATCGCGGCACTTACAATTTACCCCTTTACTCCACTTCCCCGAATGTCCCGTGACGGGAAATAGAAAGTTCATGTATGTATATGTTCACGAAAACGCGCGATTAGTTTTATTATAGCAATCTCGCCGCCTTTTCCTTCGCGGATGCCGCGAAACTGCGGGGAACCCGGAGAACGTTTTCCGTTTATCGGAAATTCCTGCTCGTCTTTTCCGACGATTCGCTAAGGTTGTGGCGACACGAACATCCTGTGCGCACGCCAACGCACGTGGCTATTCGTCCATTCGCCGCTAAGATATCGAAGATAAACACGAATGCTACCCGACAATTTTCAGCTTGGTTACCGAGTATCATTTTTTATATCCGTTTTGATGACACGAATAATAGTTGCTTTCCCCGATTTGAGGATGTTTCCTATGCATTGATGTCATTGAAGGAATTTTATATCAGGCTGTATTTTTGCGAAAAACAATAAGATTAAGCTTTTTTGAGCGTTAATTACGTAGGTCAATTGTTTGCCGTCAAGTTCACCTCCACGCGAAGGCCGATTAATTTTTTTTTTAAGAATGAAGCTGTTAGCTTCATTTCTTATTCTTTTGTTTACAATATTTCTTATTTTACAACACATCAGTGAGCGACGTTTATTGTATGGCTTTAAACGTCAAGGCGTTTCAAGGGACAGTGTTCTGATATGCAGAAACATGCGGTTATCATAATTAGGATAAATAAACATCACGAAGTGTAAGATATTTTTTTGCATCAGATTCACTGTCGACCGGTTCAACCGGACGCCGACGATGGCGTCGGCGAGAAGACGATCAGCGTCCGGAACCGGACCGAATATACAACCGGGGGTCGTTACGAAACTGATAGTATCGCGCATTCTACGCACCGACGATGCTATTTATCTATAAAAGAGGGTAGACGACTAGTGAAGTAGCGCAGTCTACGAGTTTACCTTCGGCGGAACTTTTACGGAAAGTTGGATTACGTTCAATTCGCGCTATACATTGAGAACAAAGGCGAGGTCGCCTTCTTGTACCCCGAAGGATACGCGAGAACACGCTCGTTCACGATTGGAAAAGAGGTGGAGGAAGGGCGACTCGCTGGAAATTATAAAAGAGCGATCGACCAGCAAGAGTGGGGCAGTCGCTTCCAAGTGTACACCTGGGCTACCACGATCGGAGTACGTTCATATAATCATATAGGATACCTCTTTAGAATAGTGCTTAAGACATAGATCTTCGCCGCTTCGGTTTCGCGCGGTTCCTCAAGAAGCAGATTGAGTAAGCGTGAAAGTAGGATTTTTTAAATTAATTTACATAACACATACTTAGCACATTTTATTCTTATTGTTAATCTGATCTATTTTTTCTTATAGATGTTAAATGAAATTATTTCAGTGTCTATACTTTAATATCTCTTTAACGTGAATAAAAATTGAAAATTTTTAAGAAACTAAGTTTTGGAAATGGAAGTAATAGGCAAGAATTTTATTTTAATTTGCTTTATCAGAATCTGATACGCTTTAGCGAATAACCATGAATGCTTAACGCTATGACATTCTATGTTAAAGGTATAGGGGAAGATTAATTTCAAATTGACAAAAATTTATAGTCAAGAATAGATCATTCATACAAGTATCAGTTATTTCGTAAAATCATAAAACTTCAATGCTTTTATATTGACGTTTAACTTATGTTACTTGCATGGAATGTAAAATACTTCCCAATTTTAGAAATCTACTAAATTCATAGAATAAACTTTTTTATTGATTAAATGTTGCACAAATTATTTTTCAACTGAAGAAGAACTTTTACATTTATTTTTATTTAAAAGAATTGAATATTATTTATCTTTATTTAACTCTAAATTATTATAGAGACCAATGAAAGTTGAGTTCTAATGTTGAAGTGTAAAATATATTCCACGTGAATTATAACATTGAAAAAACCACGCAAGTAATATAGGGTTAATGCATAGTAAATTATAAATTTATAATTACGAATATTTTTATCAATAAATGAAGTTTTTCTTTTATTGAAGGGTGAATAAATCGTGTGTGCTTGAAATAACAATGTAAATATCTTAGCCGTTGAAATCACAAATTATATCACGCGAAAGGGTTGAAGATCATAATTATACGGTAATAACATAATGACATTGTCTGTGACGTCTGCATGGAGTTTTCTGATCACGTTCGCCAGAATAATTTGTCGAATCGATTAACGCCGCGCGAATTTCAATCGTGATCTTCGGAGCAGCTTGTCTCGTCCTTGGTCGTAAAGGCCGAAGTTACTAAAGGTTGCTAAAGGAAATATAGAACGTGAATCGTTATTGACGTAAATTAGCATTTTAAATAAAATTTTAAAAGAAACGCGTCGAAAAGAACGTGGGATTCTGAATATCGCTCATTGGACAAACAAGCCTGTAACGTTAACTGATCGTAAAACGCCATGACATAATCCTCGTAATACGAGAAGGCAAGCATAATGGTTACATGATCATATCGTAATAATGAGTGGTAAAATCTCTTCTCTTGGACCGTGATGAAAACGAAAGGATAGATATCGGCATGATGTAATCGACGTAACATATTCTCGTATGAAAAAAAAAGCTCTTACGCCGTGCAATCGACTCGGGAGATGAAAGCTCGCGAGAAGTAATGCGATAAGTGGCACTTTCTACGCGGAAGAAGACAGTATACCCTTAACCGGCTCTATCATAATCATAGTATAGCACTTTGTGCGTGTTGTCGCGATTACATTTCACAAGACGTACACGGATACGAAACCGATATATAATAACATAAGATACGGGGCGTTTATACGTTATTTAACGATTGCCTACTTTTTTTTATTAATAGTTCTCTCGAAATCCGACGTAAATCTTGTAGCTACAATCACGTGCTCGCCAGTAAAGTTTTTTACCGCTGACCATTCTTTAATGATGTAACGTTACGGATATTACGTATTCTTTATGTTTGGATTTTTGTGAATCCAGTTTGCGATACGTAAAGGCGATCTTGCAACAGAGTTATACAACCCTAATTATCTTTGCTCCGATATGCAGAGGTCCATAGTTGGAAAAGTGGAAGGGAATGAAGCAAGAGACTAAGGAATACATTTCTTTCAGTAATAAATGCAGTCAGAAGACAGAAAGCAAATAGCTACATCTTGTGAAATAATTCTCACTTGTAAGACCGATAATAGCAGTTTGTTAAAGATGTCTCATTTTCAACTGTTTTTAACTTGCTTCGTGTCGCGAGGGAAAAAGGGGTTGTCCGCCATTGCAGTAATGTCTGAAACGATTGTGAAGCAAGAATAGTAAAATAATGTGGCGAGATAATGCACTTCTCCCGAGAGCCGGCGATTTGTTTCGGCGAACAAAGATGGGTGAACAACCGACTTGTATTGCATAATTGGAGAAAGTGATTGCGAAACGGGCCGGTGCACACACAGTCACCCTGACTCAAGCTCTTGGCTCGAGCGCGATGGTACCATGCTAATCGTTATGTCATGAACTGACGAAAGGTCCGAGAGGTTCTCGTTCGATCGGCCGACGACGTAACCGATACGCTCCAAAGAAGTGAAAGAGACGAGACGCATTTCTTCCTGATGCCTTCGCCGTATTAACCGCGACTTTGAACAGAAACTGTGTCAGTCGGTCACCAAACGGTATCATCAACACGATTCGAAAGAAAGTGAAAACTCGCCTCGCCGCGGTTGCATAATTAAATCAGAGATTATTACGAGAAGATAATAAATGAAAACAAATTTTCGCTAAATACTTAAGAATACGTCTAACGCAGCAAAATTTTAACAAATTCAAAATTTTATATTGCTTTAATTAAACACATTCTTTTTTTTTTAGTTTCCTCACAATTTTTTTTCAACATTTATTTAATCTCTTCAAAATAATTATTATTTACAAGAAAAAATATGGCGACGACAAATATAATTTATATAAAACCCGAAAATTACAGTTTCAAATTTCCGAAGAAAGTATGTAAAAATGTCACAATGTCAAAATTTCTGTCCAGATTTTTGGAAATTTAAGTGAATCGTCTTTCCAATATAAGCAAAATGGGAGCAGTCGAATGGGTAACCGAAGAGGATAACTATGAGTGCACTCTTTCAACGGAGACGCAGAAGATGGCGAAGGAAGAGCTTAGAGAAGACAAGAACACTAGAGATCAAGCTCTCGAACAGATGCGCAATTGGGTTAAAATGAATCCGCGCATTCAGAACTGTCGTCTCGGTGAGACTATACTATTAAATGACAATCAATCCGAATATTAGCGTAAAGATAAATTACATCTTGCCAGTTTACTAAGAGAGATCTAACATTGTGAAAAACACAGTAATTTAACTAACAATATCTCAACTCTGAATACTTTAAAATAGTAATTAAGCGTCTAAATGACCGCAATTACTTTAAGATTTTGTAAGACTTGAGAGATTACTTTGTAGAAATTTTAACGAGCAGTATCGAGTCTGTAATTGCATATGTATCAATAATTAGGCGCTTGACTGATTTGTCATCTTTTATTAGATGCACGATTCTTACTAAGATTCTTGCGTTGCAAGAAATTCAATGTTCCGATGGCCGAGGAGGCCCTTGAAAGATACTTGCTGCTCCGTCAGGTGTATCACATGGCATTCCATAATTTGGACATTACAGAACCGAATATGGAAGAATTATTATCAAAGGGGTAGGTACTTTGGAATTATCCTGTCAACGCTGGAACTCGTTTGATCTCTTCTTTTAGATATATCTTCGTTGCACCTGGTCGCGATGCGAAAGGTCGTCGTGTTATAATCGCTAGACCAGGTACATATTCGTTATTTTTTATATACAGAACGCTTGAATATTATTATATAGACCGAATAAAATATTATATGTATAGTTTGAAGTAGAATCACGAAGACGATAATTGAAAATTTGCAAAATTCTGGGTGGTTTCGTTGTGTTTGTTGCAATAGTCTATTCATTGTATAATTACTTCATTATTAAACAAAAATTTGTATTTTATAATAAAAATTTGACATAATTTTGCTATAAGAGATATCTGGATCTATAATAATTTTCGGCACTTTTCTTTCATCCCGGTTGCTTCACTTACTAATTGCTTGTACATGCAATTTCCGTCTAAGGCGTATTTGATCCTCACAAATACACAAACGTGGATATGTGTAAAATCCATGCCATCACTTACGAGGCATTGATGGAGGATGAGGAGAATCAAGTGCGCGGCTTCGTACACTTCGCTGATGGTGCCGGCGTTAGTTTTCCTCATCTGACGCTTTTCACTCCCAAAGAAGCAGTGCGCATCGTGAAGAACGGCGAGGTAAATTTAAATACTGCGTAATCCATGATTATATAAGTAAAAAATTAATGAGTGCGAAATACAATTTTTAGATTTAAATTAACAATTGATTTAATACCGGAAGCATCGAACGTATTAAGTTCTCATTCTGTGTTTTACTTGCAAATCTTTTCGAAGTGGACAACTATTACTGTAAATTTACTTAAAACTTAACCGTTTTAAAAGCAAATATAGACTTTTAAATATTTACGTTACGTTAATTTTTTGTGATATTTGATATTAATATTGACTATTTTAAAATCTCATTTGAAAACTTTTCATGGATATTTATTTAATTCTAGTTATGCTAATATATTCTGCAAATAATGTTAAACAATTACGTGACAATTGCAATTTTATTTTTTATTTATCCTATCTAATCAAGAAATTATGTTTAAAATTCGCAAAAGAGCACTTCGTTTTCATTATTGAGGCATAATCGATTCAGTTATAATTCTGAACCAAGGACGATGCCACGTAACTCAATTTCTCTCAGAGTGGTTCTCAAAATATAGACATAAAAACCGGTTTTTCAATATCATATCTTTTATCTATCAAAAAATCTATTTAAAATTGATTTAAATAGTCTATTTGAGTATATTTAAGAATCTGTTAAGAACAGAATGAAGTTTACTGTTAAGCACAAAAAAGTAATATTAAAGAAATAAAAATAGGTTTCTACTAATAAATTATTGAAGCTTAAGTTGTTAATTGTATTGACAGATTAACCATCAGTCATAAAAATATATACATGTTTGCATAAATATTTCATTGTTTAACTAACACTAAAATTCTCTTAGAAAAATCACATAAAAGAAGTTTAAAATTGAGTGAAATCTTAATGACTTTTCCGCTCTGTTGATTAATTCTCCCTACGCTATGCTTATTTCACGTACTATGTGCCATTATTATTATAGTAATTATATTTTTTAATTGATAATTATACGAATAATTTTATTTTTTTTTAAATAAATTTGATATAATTTAAGATAATATGACTGTTTCAAGAAATACGCATTACTTTATATATTTTTTTCTATCAATATATTTCGCTATTGCATATTTCAAATTTCTGATTTATAATAATAACCGTAAGCGAAATTAGATTTCGAAATCTCATACTACTTACTGAATGATAATAAAAAATGATAAATTACAGATTTCAACAGATTTCTTAATTACAAAAATTCATAGACTTCATAATTTATACTTATTATTTACACACATGATAAGCATAAAAAAATCAATCACGCAACAAAACTCAATATCAGCTGAGCTGTGAAACTTAATGGAATGCTTGCCGTGTCTATACGCGAACGTACAATTACGACTTTAAATAATTTCTATTCGTTTGAAGCTTGCAATGTTGTAATTGTTGTAATTTGAAAACTTATGAAACATTTTACATGATCATTCTCATGATTTAACATGATTAAGCATGATTCTCTATTAAATGTTTCTCGGGAATGTCGTCATATTTATCATCACCGTTTTCAAGCAGAAAATACAATTGCTTGTTTTTAGCAATTTTATCTCAATCGCATAATTTCTACAATTTCAAAGAGGGAATCGTATATATGTAATACATATAATACAATAATATAATAAATAAATGGCACGACGATAATGGTTTACTGTCAGCGCACCGTACCGATGAGACACAAGGAGATCCATGGGATCAACGTGCATCCCTCAGTGAAATTCGCCCTGGACTTCGGAATGTCGCTGATCTCCGAGAAAATTAGGAATCGTGTGAAGCTTTACACTAGCATAGAGGATGCTATTAACCACAAGATAGACGTGACTATGCTGCCCAAGGAATACGGCGGTGCTATGCCCATGAAGGAGATGATCGGTAATTCCCTGATTGCAATCTCTTCGAGTATTATTATATAGCGTTATGTTGTTTTACAGGAAAAGATAATGAACTAAATTCTCTTTTCATGCAGATTCATGGCGGAAAGAATTATTGAAAATAAGACCGTCATTAGTGAATCATGATAAGATGAACGTCTGTCTCGAGTTGTATTCGGAGAAGGCGCGGGAAGGCGCGGTCTCGGCACTGAAGCAAGGATTCGGTTGTTCCAGCGTGGGGTCCAACGACACCACGATGTGCGGCATAAGCGGCTCCTTCAGAAAGCTCGAAGTCGATTAACATTTCAAATGGACTTTACTTATAAATACGTTTTCTATCTAGAGATAAGCAGCACGGGATTTTACGATACAGATTTATTTTGGACATCGCACAGAACTTTAGATTAGCCCTGGTGTTAAGAGGATATAATTTTATTTTTATATTATGTATTGTATGTAGGTGAGAAACAATACGCAAGACAGTACAGCTGAGTGTATTATTTAAAACTGCACTATGGATATATCAAGCGTTGTACATAATTTTTTTTTGTTAATGCCTCACAAATAATAAACAGAAAAAAACATGGCCCTGTTTATTCATTCTCCTGTTCGTCATCAATGAGCGTGCTCGCAAAAAATCGACGGGAACGTTCATGAGGATAACCATGTGCCGATTATGCCGCGAACCTTCGCTCTGGCTTTCTTCAAGTCTTCCGGGTCCGTGTGTATGTCGCTGTGCAAATCGCGGCAGTGCGAAGATCCTTTAAAATAATATATCATCATATTATCTTCTAGAAAAAATATGAAATTTTTATGCTTCGCAACATATTATTTAATTACCATTAATGAAAATAGCGGGTGTAGAAACGCTTAGATCTTCAAGTACCGACAACGGATGCCACGGATCGATGTCGCCGTTCGTGAAAATGACGTTTCGTAAATCCGGTAACTGTCCTCCATACACTATATTTGTCCTTCTCACTCGTGAATCTAATGTCTCTCCAGTGTAACTAAAATCGAGCTTAGCGTTATGGTTTCTCACAATTTAATACTTTTTTCGACAAATAATTTAACACAAAAGCCATTTCACACTTTACAAAAACGTGTTGTGAAAAAATATCTTCGTGCATATCAGACATATTTGCGAAAATTATAAATATGGATATAAATGACATTCGAGCAAGAGATATGTTAAATCATCATTTTTAAGTACTTACTAATCGCCATATAAATCGTAACACATATTGACATAATAATCTAACGTAATCAG
>VBVQ01001011.1:28392-41901 GCA_011636635.1 Tetramorium simillimum
TGAAAAAATATCTTCGTGCATATCAGACATATTTGCGAAAATTATAAATATGGATATAAATGACATTCGAGCAAGAGTCATCATTCAATCATCGGTTCATCGGTTTAAAAATCATCATTTTTAAGTACTTACTAATCGCCATATAAATCGTAACACATATTGACATAATAATCTAACGTAATCAGCTTTCCAAAGATCGATTCAGGTGAACTTGTCGTCTGATAATAACCGAATTCCGCGCAAGTCTGATGGAACCATTGTCTCACTATATAATAAAAATAATCCCTTATCGTACAACACTCTCATATGATATATTATCTAATTTATTCTATCTTTTATCTAAACTTACTGATAGTCGTAGCTGCCGGTGAGTCCCATGAAACCTCTCGGTATACCTTCACGAAATTTTTGTAACTTACATCGTTACACTGAGTGTCGTCCTGAGAAAAGACATGCGCCAGTCTCTGCAAGCTGCTGCCTAAATGGTTCGCCGTCATTTTATCACACAACGCCGCGATTTTCGTTTGACCGTTCTCTACTTTGTCATATTGAACGATTCCGGCGAATATCTAAAGTTCGAATAAAATATATAGTGAAATAAATAAAGCAACGCCTTTAATTCACGTACCTCCGTCAACATATTCATGAAGTGGGCGAGTTCAATAGGAGATTTTACGTTAGGTGCCTCGCACAAGCTAAAGTCGACATTAGTAATTAAGAAATTAATAAAAAAATTAATAATAATAAAATTATAAAATTATTTCCAATTAATTATTCTATCTATACATATTTTTTCTTTATTTTACATGACTTTTCAAGCTTACTTGAAAAGAGATTTAATCTTAGCTGGACCTCCTTTTTGGAACAATAATTCCTCTATCGATGTGAATGCAGATTTAACATTCTCAACACAATTTTGACTGTGTCTGCTGAGCGCTGACGCCACGACCTCGTAGTATTCTATGAAATCAAGCGTTCTTAGCGATATTCTTAGAAAATATCAATTGATTAAATAATTTACCGTAGAAATCAGCCTTCGCCTGAATCGGAGCGCTGCTGGCTAAGGCGCCCTGTAAAAAAATATTCTCTTCTATTTTGTATCTCCTTTATTTTTTAAGAAAAAATGTATAAATAATATAACGCAGACGGTACTTGGATGAGATGAGGGTATTTGAGGCGTGCCCATGCTGCCATGTTTCCAGCGTAAGAACCACCGAATACTATTACCATACTATTTTCTAAATTCTTCTCCTTCTTCTTCGTTTCGATGAAATAAGCAAGATCGGCGAGCGCTTGGTCGGCACTCAAATACTGCAAGCTCTCCGCGCTAACGTCTCTAAATTCATTTTATGCAATATCTAGATTAAGAAGGTCAGCTCTAAATTTCAGGACAATGAAAAACTATGGATTATATACTTTGTTGGCTTGCTTTTTCCGTAAAATCGATGTTCGGTGTAATACATCAAGCCGTGGTATTTCACGGCGAGTTCGTACATCAATCCAGTTTGCAAATACGGGTCCGTTATTTCCCATTCCCCGCCGATCATAATCAGAATAGGGCCATCTTTCTTTAGAAACGCGGAATTTTCTTTGTAACGCTATGAAGTAATGGATAAACGTTAATTTAAAAAAAATGCATTTTGAATAAAGCGGGATTTAGTTGGCGATAATAATTACCATCGACCAAGTGCGATTGTCGCGACTGTTGAAATGATCGAGGGGTTGGGTGATCCAGTCTGTAATTATTGTATCCGCTGCCTGTGTTGTCACTTCTGGGTCCTCCAAACCCCGAAAAGTAAACCCACGGAAACCCACCCCATTAACGAGGGGATGGACCGTGCACAAAATAAGCAATACGTTTAGTACGATCATGATCCGTTTCTCTTTGCAATTGTATATCAAAGAGAACGTTTCGTTCAAGTTCTTTCAAAGCACGCTGGACAGGCACTAAAATGTGACTGACTAATACTTGCCATTAATACTTGCCCTCAATTATGACCAGTGGTATGAACTGATATGATATCTCTCATCAACGACCGATAATACTGTTTAGTGCATTATAGGAAATGGAAATAATATATTGATTAAATAACTGCGAGCAAAAGTAGTCTGATTACGAAAAGTCTGTCAATTACGTGCGATTGTTCGGCACAGTTGTGTATCTTTATCGCGCGATAAGAGGTATCATAATTAAATATACGATTGACGTTACATATATTTCAAATAAAAATATTTAATCTACAATATCTCCCAAATGGAACTGAGAAGTCATCCGGAACTATTTACAATACAAACATCACAATAGTTACATAAAAAGGTACTTCTGTTAATGAAAAAACACAGATATAAAAAATTATTCTTTTATTTACTTAATCTCGTCACTACAATAAAATTATCTCTTATGTATTAGGATTACAGCCGTTTGATTTATTTCTTCGGTATTAATATTACAGCCTGCATAAGCTTTGGGTTTTTTTTTTAGGAATATCTCTAAATATTTCCTTTTTACGAATCTATACCTTTTTCCTCTGATTTTTCAATGTTTTCTTCTAATGACTTTTTATGACTTTTCTCTTTTTTCTTACGAGATTTCTTCTTACGCTTTTTAGAAGGGCGACCATCAGATGCATCTTCCTTATTCTCATCTTCCTTGTCATGAGCTCTCTTACGATCCACTTGATCAGGTTTCTTTTTAGACGATATTTTAGAACTTCTCACACTTGATTTTTCATTCTTCCTGTGTTTTTTATCGCTCGATAATCTTTGCGATTGTTTCCGTTTTGTAGAATGAGAATGTTCCGTCTCTGAATCTTTCGTGCGATCCAATTCAATCTCGGGCGATTCAGACCATCTCCAGTTGCGATCTTTTTCGCGATCATCTCGATCAGATTCTTCCCATCTAGATTTACTTCTAAGAAATAAATGAAGAAAAAGAATTAAATAATAAAGCTTTCATTCAATTTATTTTTAATCCATTTTATCATATCGCATTAACTTTGACTTTTTGCAATTATTATATTATTTTGTAACGCGTTCAGTTAAACATTCTATAGATTAAATGGCTTTTTATCTTTATAAATAAAAATGAAAATTTTATCCATAAAATAGGGATGACGCGTGGCTCTGTGCTAACGCGAGTAATTAATAACGGAAGAGTCCCGAATCAAATTACGGATCCCATCCCACATACAATTTTCAAAGTCAAAGAGGATTTTTACAGATCTAGGTGACATTAGGGGCTTAAATGGGCCCATCTTACACTACTATTCGTAAAATACGATTTTAATATATAACTTAGAATAAATAATACAAACCTATGTTTATTTCGCGTGCTGTTATTCGGGTCTTGTAGTTTGTTCTTTGCCCGTCGTTCTCCCTTGATGTTGTACCTATCGTGCGGATTTTTAAAAGTATGAAGAAAATTGCAGAATTTACTGCCCTTCGGACACTCGAGTATGCCGCAGACAGCACTTCTCCAGGATAGCAATCTGACGAACTCGCAGTTGAGCTGCTTGCCGCCGTACCAACGTCCCTTCAGTTTCCTCCAAGCTCTAGCCGCCTCTCTCTCCGTGTAATACTCAACGTACATATTACCGCGCAAGTGAATCTCCCTATTGCGGCAACACTTGAGGGTTTTAATCCTGCCAAACGATTCCAGTTCGCTTATTACATCCTCAAAAAACTCGTAATAGTGCTGCAACATTTCTGAACTGTCAAACTCGAGTATCACGTCGGTGTCGTATTCCGCCGAGTTTTTCTCGAGAGAAAAATGTGAATAGAATCCAGGTATCATAATCACTTTGCTCAAGAAGACTTTACGATGATTTTTGGAACACGCGTTTCCATACCTAAACGCAATAAAAATAAATTACAGATAAATACAGAGTTTGAAAATAAAGATAAAAATACAATTTTAACTAAAATTGATTTTAATTGATCTCTTGAATAAAATATTTCAATCCTAAATCTCAATTTTTTTTATTTAGTTCAACTTAATTTTAATTTAATTTAATAAATCTTAACATTTTTTAATAGCTTCAAGAAAAAGACACCACAAAGTAATTCTTATCGCTTCAATATAATACATTCAGAATTTCAGTATTGTTATGAATAATTAACTAATCACAATATTATCATATTGTAAATATCTCTATTTATACTGACCGGCAAGAACCTGTTTTTGTGAAAAATGGACAGAGTGTTTTGGTAGGTTGATTGTCGATGATTTCACGTAAAACTTCAGGCGTTTTTTCTCCGTGATCAATGTAATCATCGATCTCCTTTTGCAATTGTTCTTGTTTACGAAGTTGCTCTTCGCGCTTTTTCTTTTCCTCTTCTTTCATCCTTAAAATTAGCGCACGCTTCGCTTCGAATTCTTCAAGCACCTTCATCTCTTCCTTACGTTTCTCCTCCTCTTCCTTCGCTATCTGTTCTTGCAGAACTTGCCATTTCTTTTGTGCTTCTATCTGGACAATTAAAAGACAATTATTCGAATTGTAAGCTAAGTTAATAGTTTATTTAAATTTCGTAAAAAGATTTTTTCTATAGAAACAGATTTTTTCTATATGAATAATCTTTCAATTATGATTGTTTATGAAAGAAGATAATTTGAAAAGCGAAATACCATTAAAAAAATAACGAAATAATTAATTACGTAATATATTATTTACATTGAGATAAGATAGATTTTTGTGCAAAGAAACAATTTGTTTTAATCTATGTCATCTATTATTGACATAGATTATTTTATATTATATGTAATATGTATTTTATACCATGTATATTTCATACATTTATATATTTTATACTATTTATTTTATATTATTTTATCGTGTTGAGAAAATAAATGTTTTGTGATTCATAGTACTTATAATTTCATGCATGATTGAGATAATGGTTAAATGTATAATTGATGTTATGTCGATTTGCAAGCATTAATATTATTATTATGAAAACATATACAAATCTATATTTTTTTAAGCCAACATGTGTAAAATGTATAAAAAGAATATCTATCATTAAATGTTTTAGTGAACTTTATTATAACGGAATTTTTATTATCAAGTTGTTAGAAATTGAATTGAAAAATCTATGAGAAGGGAATAAGAGAAGATTTAGAAAATTTCTTGGTTAAAAAATATGTAATTATAAAATAACTATATATATATTTACTTCTTCTTCTAGCCAGAGCTTCTCTCGTTCCGCATGCTCCTTTTGTTCTTGTTCTTCTTTTTCTTTCTCATGCTTCTCCTTTTCCGTACAAAATTTCAAATATTCCATATTGCTTTCTAGTGCTGCCACCAAACGTTCTTCATTGGCATCGCGTTCCTGTGCGGTTAATCGTCGTATACGCCTGCGACGCTCCTTCTTCGCGATGCGACGCCATTCCTTATGAGTGGGCTTTATCGAACGACATTCTTCCATTCTCGCGTATCTTCAGGAACAACTGCAAGTATGGTCGACAATACACAAATCACTCAGAGATAACACGTTGAAATGGGACCGGCGGCCGACTATTAGCATCAGAGTACGACGATGCCCGACGCCATATTGATCTCCAAACATCAACGATATAACCTGCTGATCGTCGGTATACAGACACCTGAAGCGGAAAAATGAAGGATTATACAAAAATTATTCAAAAAAACATTTCTTGTGACATCGATAGCTGGTGCATAGTCTGAGTTTTGTTTAAATTATGTATTAGTTTGGTATTTTAGCGAATATAATTTTTCGTTAATTTTATTGAAGATGAATTTATCATGCATTTAAATATGCTAAATATTGATGTTATCACATACATATTTGATACTATTATATTATCTGTGTATTTTAAATATGAAGTAACTTGTAATATATAATGTAGGTATGTGGAAATAAATATAACATTTGCAACTGATGTACACAGTCTCACCAACAGATGGCGTTACTATGATCACTTTCGAATTGAATTTCGTGAATAATAGTGAATTTATTCATTAAACTATAGTTTAACGATATAAAATATTTTATTATACCAATATAGTTACAATTTTTACGAATATGACTTCTATAAGACTAATCGAAAAATAATAATTGAATATTTATCGTCAATATCATTACAGATATCTGTGAAAAGACCTTGCAAACATTAATGAGCTCTTGAAATCAAATGTAGCCAACATATAACATTTCGCCTAATGTATGAAATAATCAAAATTGTCGGCAAACAAGCAGTTTCTACGAAAAAATTGAATATTCTTAAGAACAGTATTGTTACGAAAGTTTCTTTCCATTATTTATATTTTACGGAATATACGATTGATATCTTAACTATGATTAGCAAACTCAACATTTTAAATATCTTAAAAAGATTGTTTGAAATATGAAATGTCTGATATAATAAGCCGCAATTTTATTATATAATAAATATTGTTACTAAGAATACATTTGTAAGTTTCATAAATTAAAAAATCAGTTACTTAAATTTGTGTTTATGTTCTCCTTCTAACTGCTGGATTAATACCCAACTTCCTTATTAGGAATATATTCTTGCTTGTTACGTCCCTGAACCGATACCGTTATACCTGGCGGAGCGTTGAACCAGAAACCGGTGCAGTGGAACCACGACCGTCATTTCACGATACACCACCGACAAGTGTACTTGAATTCGAAAACAGTAAAGAATTATTACGTATAAACTATTATTTTGCCCGTGAAAATGCATAGATAGCGACAACAGGATAGGACACGTAATACTTCACGTGCGATTCCGTAAGATCTGTGGCCAGGATAAGTAATCATCCACGTAATCGATCGATAGTGAAGCAAAATGAATAGTTGGTGACCTGTTGCTTCAGAAGATAACATGGGGAAAGCGACGGAAAACGGTTTGAACGATGTGGAATACAAAAGTGTGAAGAGCAAATTCTGGGCTTATTTTTTCTGGCTGTTCGGTGGCCTCTTCGGAGCCCATCATATATACCTCGGCAGAGACGATCAGGCTTTCGTATACATCAGCACATTCGGCGGTTATGTGGGTTGCGGTTTTCTCAGGGATATTTACAGGATACCTGCATACGTGGCCGATGCGAATAATGACCCGGCGTTCATAGAGGACTTTAAGCGAAAAGTCAGAGCCAATCGAAAGGTAAATAAATACTCGGCGTGCGTTTAAAATCCGCACGTTTTGGAATAAACGATCGACGTCTCTCGCAAGTCTTGAAATTATTATTGAAATTATAATTACGTTTATTGACAACAATTTTAAAGGATCTCTATACAGTCAATTATACATATAATACTATATATATTTGATATTGCACAATATTATTGATCATAGAGAGTATTAAAAGTTTGTGCAATATGTGTTTTGTGTCAATCAAAAGTTGTACAAAAGAATTAGAAAAAAATTTATAAAATTTGCATGATTTTTGTTATATGCAAAATTAATATAACCTTTTAATCTTGTATTAAATTACAGCAATATTGCGCAATAGTACAGATTACGGACCTGCGTACAAACCTATAGACGATCCAATATTTCGCACATATGTTTCAACTAACTTTTCATTGAAACATATATTGCACAAATCTTTAATATAATCTCTATATGATCAATAATATTATGCAGTATTAAATATTGTTCAATATACATTGACCGTGTAGAGACCCTTTTATTATGACTTATTCCGCATCGTTGTTATTTGAAGAATTGATGACATTGCGCGTTATAATCCACGTAAATGTTGAATCGCAAATTATTTGCTGATATCTTACAAAAGGACTGTCAAATGGAAGGAACGTTGGCGAAATAAATGCGATTTACAACGGATAAATCGGTAATGAAATCGCATACATTTTTTTACAGCCGCCGTTTTCTGCGGTGCGATTCGCAGCGGAAGCCGCGGTCGCCTACTTATGGGCCGAGCTGTTCAACAACGCGATTCCGCAGGAGGAGGTGTACGGCATTAATTTCAGACATTTGCTGATTTTAATACCGGCCGTGGTCGCGTTAGGTAAGAATCACATTAGAAAGAAAAAGAATCGAAAGCTCGTCGAATTACGACGTGTTTTCTTATCGCCCGTTTTTTAACGAGGTTCCTTCGAAAGATAATGCTTTAAGGTCGCAATACGTGACGCATGTCGTTAGTTAAAAATAACATATTCATGATAAAAATGGAAAAACAGGAAAAGGCTAGTTGAGATTTCTTTTATCTATTTTCTTTTATCTACTTTTTGACAAATCTTATTACACAGAATATTCTATCTTCAATTTCAACGTAAAACTTTTTCGCCAGTCTAAAATGTTAAGAATGTCAGATTTTCTTTACATTTTTGTTAATATTAATATTATAACTATAATTGGTGATTAATTATATATATGAATAATTAAATTATATAAAAAAATATATAAAATAATTACATTTAAATTATTATACGTATTTATTTTTTATAATTATAAATTAATATAATAAATTATTTGAAAAGGACTAAATTATTACAATATTTATTATTTATATATATAAATAATTAGAAAACGAATATTTTAAAAACACAGGCATTTTACGAAAGTCTTTATTTAATATTACCATTTCAAAAGGTGTATGGACAGTCGGAAATATCGGGAGAGAAGAAGGTTCGATATGGATAACGCTTGCCACAGCTTATCTATTTTATCCGACCTTGTATTACATTGGCGACGATACCATGTGGATTTTCTGCATGGTGATTGCCTCAAGCTTGAGCTTCGACTCCTTCAGCAAGCAATGGCGGCTGAAACCGAAGAAAAGAAAAGGCTTTATCCGGCGAATGACGTGCCTAGGCTTTCTGCTTATGCTTTACTTTGCTGTGATCGGCAGTTACTTATACTTCAATGCGGTTGTCACGGATAGCGAGGGCGAGGAAATCAAGCTGTCGGAGGCATTGCAACATTTCCTCACTTCGCCCATCTGGACAGACCTTAAGGTGAATACACGAGCGTTAAATTTCAAGAGATTTGAAAGATCTCTTTACGTATTAATTTTCTTCATTATACAGGCAAGTCTAGAGGCCACGTGGAATCAGGCAAAACACCAAGGCTTCTGGGCAACGTGGGCACAACTGGTAGACCTTACGGATCCTCGAGGCGAGATAAACGCTTACAAGGTCGGATAGTCGGTCGTAAAATTTTATTCAAATTTATTTAGAAAATAGTTGTAGCTCTAACGTTTGCTTATCATCCACAGGTCTTGAGTCTCTCGCAAACCGCTTCGCAAAACGAAGTCACAGCCCGATGGAGGACTTTGTCCAGGGACCATCATCCTGACAAAGTTAAAGGTTCGGAGCAGGAAAGGCGCGAGGCTCAGGAAAAATTCATGGAGATTCAGCAGGCATACGAGATCCTGTCTCAGGCTAAGAACCGCCGGAAACGACGGAATCGCCGTTCCGAGGAATAGACCGTGCGTGTTTTTGATTAATAAAGAACAAAGAAAATGGACAAAAAATCCCCATATACGCCGATCTCTGTGTCTTAATCGTCCATAATCAAAAGACAGTGGTTTAATTAATAAGACATTTATTTAAATAACCATCTGACAGTAACTGCATCAATATAAAATCTTGTACGTAAAACGCGTGTATTATAAGTTAGAGGGAGACTTGCGATAGATTGATCACAAGCCCGTTCGATCATCTTTAACACTTTAATCGGTAAAAACCCCCGAGGCTTCGCTTCGACGCCTGCTTCAACTTACACATTCTCGTTTCATGGAAAATATCGAGATTCCATTTACGGGGAGGAATATCATGATCGTCCAACGTGATCTTTCGATCGTGATTTTGCGATCTCCTGTAAACCGCGCTGGCGTGCCGCGCCTCGTCCCGCTACGTCGATCCATTACAAGTCTAAACTAAAAATAAAATTCGACCGTCCCGAATGTTTATGCGTCCGCTCGCGGCGGCGGTTTACATCGAAAACAATCTCGAGTACGCGCGAGCCGTAAACATGACAACACTTCAGCAACAGCCGTCGAGTGGAAATGGTGATTTAACGGGGAGGGAACGAGTTTTCGGGGGTTTTCCTCCCTTTTCCTCCCTTTCGATCTCCCCGCGAATGTCCCCCCGGGTGAAATGCATCGCTAATATTTCTTGGCGAGGTAAAAACGAACAACCTACTATCTACTTGAGGGATCGCGGTACCAGATGACGATCGGCCGGTTACAGGCAACAGCGGATAACACGTAAATGATCTCAAACAGATCACAAACACTCGGTCCGTCTCGCTGCTTTACGTCAAGCAGACTTGAATAATCTCCACTCGCGCGTGTTCAATGCGAAGTGGAGTTCTAAACGCGGCCCGTGACCGCGAAAGCTTTACGTTCGACTACTTGCTCTTCTTCTTCGAGCGTGGCGGCTTCGCGATGGAGTTCTCGATCTTATCCGTGAAATTCGTCCCGTACTTTTCGGATGTCTTCTCCAAGAAGTCCTGCTGCGAAACCAACGTTACCCTGAAAAATGACACAAACTTTCATTTCCTCTCTTGAATTAACATTTAGTTTTAGAACCACTATTATTTACCTTTAATTAAATGTAATTAAATTAAAGAATTAAATGTAATTTAATTAAAGATTACGTTCGAAAATTAGTATTTTAATGTTACATACGTTAATGTTACGTTTTTTTGAAAATGGTTGTAATTTTTTAATAAACGTTTTACATTTTAATAAAGCATTGTAGAGTTTACAAGCGTATAAAAAAATTGCGATTATAAAGTTTCGATCGGCAAGACTCATAAAGTTTTTAGTTGCTTGATGAACGTCGCACCTTAACTGGGGCACACTCAGCGGCCGCAGAAGACTTTTTACAACAGGTGAGGGCTTCGGCAGAGCCGGACTGCTCGCGCAGAGAGCCGCGCTGGTGAGCTGCGACACCAGGGAGAAGGTTCGATCGGGGCTGGAGGTGGTGCGGAAGACTTTTCTTATTTTCGACTTCAATCCCGAGGATTGCGGCAGAGGCGTCGTAGGTATAGGCGTTACCTAGCACAGTTTGCATAGGATTTATGCCTTTCCAAACGAAAGAGATCCGATCAGAAGGAGGCTCGATATCGTTACATACCTTTCCTTGTAACACTTTCGCAGCCAGCTCAGGCTCGCTACCCCAACGACAAGACGTCGTTCTTTCCAACAAACGATGTCTCGCGAATCTCTCGATCATCTCGGCACACACGTACCTGCCGCAAAACCTCGCCCACTGTTCGGCTCTCAGACCTCTACCGTGATCACGTAGTGTAGGATTTGCACCTGGAACGGCGATGATAAATTTTAAGAAATATTTCGTGATCCTTTGTAATCATATTTTAGACCATTTTTTTTAAATATTCAATTTATTCAATAATCGAATATATAGATTTATTATCTTAAATTATTATATTTATATATTATATGTATATTAGACTATTATAATATTATCTTAGATTATCGGATTATTATTTATATATATATATATATATAGTAAATTTATATATAGTAAATATTTATATATAGTATTATATATATATAATTTTATATATATATATAATTATATATAGTAAATATTTATATATAGTAAATTAGCATTAATTAAAACTACATTGAATTATTTGCTCACCAGCGAATAGAAGGATCTTTGCGCATTTGGTTCTACCTTGAAGGGCGGCTTTCATGAGCGGCGTGAAGCCCAAGGTATTTCTAGCGTCCACCTCGATGTCCGGACACCTCTGCAGAAGGATGTTGAGGCATTCGGTCTGTCCTGTCCGCAGATACGTAACAGAAAACATGTATTGACATCACATGTGCCGATTTTCTTCGCGTTTACGAGTTTCCCCTGTGTATTTCATAACCCGCAGTGTTTTGGCTCGGAACATTTTACGGCACGCGTCAATGCGAAGCTGCGCGTTTGTTGCACGAGGCGCTTCGATGTTCTCTCGCTATTTTCGGCGATTGTGTGACGCGATGGGATCTTTGTGCCGGCACGAAAATTTTGCCGGCAGATTTGGCATTAAGCTCGAGATATTTTCAATATTTTCTGACGGTGCTTATCGTTATTTTTGCATGTTACCTCCATTTGCCCAAAATATAAAGGGTCTTAGAGAGTATTTATGTGTGACGGACAAGAGATTATCTGATTCAACGCCAATTTTTAAAATTGTTATTTGTCTCTTTTTTTTTAATCGGTTTTTTCAGCGTAGAAAAATATTTAATTTTTTTAATTAATATATTTTTCTGCGCTGTATTGAAAGAATATATAATAAAGAAAAAAATTAGTATTATGAAATATGAAGGAAGAAAAATACCTCGTAATCGTTTGCTTTCAATACGACCCTATATTTTTTCACTTTATTTCAGGCTTTAAATGTCATGTCTGAGCCATAAATTTAAATAAGTATCCTTGAACATAATTTTATTATCTTTTTAAGTTCATGTTTAATCTGAGACTATGACGATTGTATACAGTTAGTTTCCAACCACGTGGCCATGCTACCTACCGAGAGACGATGATTTCGGCAGAAAAGAAATAGAAGTAAACACTGTGGTGAATTATGTTCTAAACCACTCTCGAATAAACGCATTTTCAAGATTCCTACGAAAACACACCTTTGACGCCTACTCATCGCCACGTCCGCGCGTCCGATTGATGCAACACTTATTCTTGTCACTTTCTCTATGAATAAGCGCAAGTCATTCTACTCTCGTATTTCGCCAGGTTCATTTTTGGGTCGGTTATAATTGCCGAGGTGATATTTTGAGCACCAAAGAAAGGGAAAGAAGCGAGAGAGAAGAATGCTTCTTTAAGTCATTCAACTCATACGGTCTAAGATGCTTTTATCGGAGTAACGTCACTTTGCAGCGATATTATTATACACTGAAAAAAAATCTAGGTAAATTTGCAAGATGTATTTAGTAATGCAATTTTTTTTAAACATTTAGTTAGTATTACTAAATAATAATAATAATAATAATATTTGATAACAATTATGAATATTTCATTTTTATGACATTATTTCATCATAATGACCTATATGTTTAGTTGAAACTATTTCACCAAGGTTGTTGGTAACTTTTATCAAGACTGGATTATTATAACCAATCTTTTTTTTTTCAGTGTACTGACTATTATTATTAACCGCACGGTTCTCTACCAGATACTCCGGAAGTCATATCCTGGAAAATTGCGAGATCAAACGGATCGATTTCCGCAATACGTCACTGACATTTCCCCGGGATCGCGCGTATCGCGGTCTCACAGAGCCGCGCAACCTGATATTCATAACATGATCGATCACTCACCGGCCTGGGCGGCAAAGTGAAGCGGCGTGTTACCCTCATTGTCGGGCAGATTCGGGTCCACGCCTTCGAAAGAGAGCGCCAGCTCGAGCATCGCCGCCGCGCCGTTCCCAGCCATGTAACTTATGGCCGTCTGCAATGGCAAACAAATAATTCCCGGTTTAGTTTGCGCCGAAAGCACGCCCGATTACATAAACTCCGCGTTTCGAGCGGAACATTATTCACCCCC
>VBVQ01001012.1:0-41898 GCA_011636635.1 Tetramorium simillimum
TTTTCTAAAACTGTTGGCTAAAGCGTGCAGCAGAGCATGACTACGATATCCATCCGGACAAGACAAGAGAGCATAATTAGAATTTTGTGTAATAGTGCGCAACATAAAGCTATAGAATGAATCCCTATTTTTGTTATTCATTTAATTCATTATGGCCATCGAAAGAAAAGGGAACTGCATTTTAAAATATAGAGCGTTAACTATCGAACTATAGCGCAAATTCCAAATTAAAAAAAATGTGTTCCATGCCGTGACGTTAACGATATAATTAATTAGATAACTTAATCAATTACTAAATAGTTGCACCGTCACTCTCGTAAATAAGTATCGTAGGTAATGTAACGAAAAGTTACGCAATGCCCGACTTTGCGAATCCTTTTGCTATGGCGACAGAAATGTCTTGCATATCGGAACGTGCACGTGGATGCCATATATCAGCCGGCATTCCGAAAGGAAACGAAACTGAGGACAAGTGAAGTAGGGAACCGGGGGATCGACATAAGCGTTTTAAACGAGTAGGTCCGCATCCGCGGCTTTTGTGCCTCACGAGCTGTTATATCGTCGCTGCACATTGTATTTCGCTGTGGGCATTGTCTCCGCTAACCAACGACACGACAGCTGGCGTGGTGTCTGTCTGCGACAATGACGATGCTTCCACGACACAGCCCGCGCGTCATAGTTTAGTTTCCAGCGTGCAAACGAGGAAACTCTGAAAGCCCTATCCCCTGCCGCCGCATCGGCCGATTAATAAAATTCAACTGATGTTGGTAATGAATAGTCGGGCGCGCGTTTCGATCGTGCGGTTCATTGCGAACGTAACGTTAGTACGGCGACAGTTTTATGACATTAGCGAAATTCTAGCTATTCAAAGTAAGTGGGACACGTATTCGGATAATTTTGGAACGGCCGTACAACACGTAACGCGACGACTTTGGCACGAGAGTTGTTGATTTTAGATATAGCGTTTTACTACGCTATTTGCAACGGAACAGTAACCATTTTCTCTAATTAATCCGATATATCAAAAGACTGTTCAGTTTTCAATTCGTTAAAATATTCCATTCAGGCAGTAAAAATAACCGGGTCATTTCTTGCGCAATGCAAGTTTCCAACGACGAGATTTGTTGCTACATCGAAGTAATCTCTTGTGTTCTCGCATTGTAGTATTCCATGAAAAAGTCTTGTCTTTCTCTGTTTGACATATGAAATTCAAGTCCTCCTTTAGATTTCTCTCTATCTTTAGTTGCGGAAAGCAATTTCATGTGACCTTCCTTATAATCGTCTATCATACTTTGTTAACGTTCACCGGTGACTGGCACTAAAACTTTCCGTTTTCTTCGCCAATCACCGATGACCGTCACTTGATGAATGTATTAAGATAAGCACAATACGCAATTACTTATTTACATTTGCAAGAAAAAAAAAACAAAAAAATTTAATAGCTAGCGTGAATGGAAAATGACGTAAAATGCGTTCTTTATTGTCTCATAATAATAAGTCAAGAAATGATTGTAAAATTCGATTAGAGATTAGATTCGTGATAAATAAATGGGTTTTTCATGATATAACAAGCGAATATCATTACGTAAGAAAATTTGAAAAGCCGCACACTCTAGCATCGTAAAGGAAAATCCTATTCGTGTAAGAAAAAGAGAAGGTCTCAAATTCTAACCGCGAACATGGCGCATGCATGCGTTGCCGAATTTCTGAAATAGAAACGCTGGAGTACGGATAATCACGTGCCGCCGCATCTTGATGCCCTAGTTCGTCCCTGTGGCGCAGTCTGCATGCGCAAACTCGATCGTATCATCGGAGATCCGCCGATAGATCACGTTCGTGAGACAGGAAACGATCGGCACGCATTGAGGACAGAGAGAGAGGGAAAGAGAAAGAGAGAGAGAGAGAGAGAGAGAGAGGAGAGAGAGAGAGAGAGAGAGAAAAGAGAAAAGGAAGAAAGAAAGAAATATCGAGAGGAGATCGAGAAGATTTATCTCCTCACCGAAAGGTTTGGATAGATTCATGAACCTTATCGATCGCTCGGCTAAGAAGAAAGGACATAAAATATCCTCTTGCTACGCACATTGGCAAAGAACCCGTGCTCCGCGTGCAAAACGTGCAAATTCTGTTTGAGAATTAAGACCATGAAATTCAATTTTATCATTTTTCTTCAATATTGTTCTTCTACGTGTCATTGATAGATAAGATAAAGCAGTAGTTATGACACAGAGGCGCATATGTATGACACGCGGTTTTTTTAACTAGTTTCACGTACGTAAAAAACAATTTTGAGGTAAAATACGTGCGACTGAGAGAAAAATATAGAGTTACTTTTGGCCCAAACATAATTTTATATTTGTAACAATAAATATGATTAACTTAACTATATGCATCATTATGTTAACCACAATTATCATTAAAAATATTATAAAATTGTTGTTGAAAAAGTAACTTTATTTTTCTCTCGGTGTGTGCAATTAACGATTAACAGGGATCGATCAAAGGTTAATAGGAAACTGATTAAAATTTAGCGTTCTCAAATCATGCAAATCGCAAGTGAACAAAATGCAAATAAAATTTTGCTTTCCAAATCTAGTTTCCACATTTTCTTTCGAATATTCGCTAAATCAGTCCGTCCATGGCCACTTGTTCGCATTTCCACCGTTCCTTCCAATTTTTCCCAGCATTGTCGGCATTCCTCGTCCGGAATACGGCACGGCCATCCAAGATGCATGCGCTATGTTACACGAAGCAATACTTTACAGTTCACCCTCCGCCCTGACCCTTGGACCAACATAAAGCACGGCTTACGAGTCGCAATTTCAAACTTTCGTGAAACAATCGGGTCGACGAAGGGCAACGACAAACTACTGACGAGCATAGCGAGACAAAAGTTTGAAACATTTTCGACGAACCTTACATTAAAAAATCGATAAACTTCACGAACGGTTAAAGAGACATTTTTGTGGACGTAAAAATAAATCTTACTCAAAAAAAGTAAGGAAAAAAAATTGTGACAATAAAAAAGAAATTTTAAACTCAAGGTGTACTGAAAAATGAATGATGAAGATAATGTTGAGTCGCGATTTTCTTAATGTCTGGATTATATTCGAAACCTTTATAAAAAATATGATAAAATAAATCAAAGAGAATCGTTTGATTGAAGAGAATTTGTTTCAAAGGAAATTGCACAAAAATTGCTAATTAGTTCAAAACGAGAAAGACAATATTAGCAGAGAAGCATCAGTGAAACAAAAAAATGAAGACACATACTCTGTAGCAGCGAAATGGAATTCGACGTAAAGGACCACACGTAATTCCACGGTTGATTAGACAAATTTTACAAGTTCTCCGGATATTGCAAGATTGCAATATCGCGGACGTGAAATCCACCGATGGGCAGTGACTGCCATCTTCGCGATTCTCGTCATCATTGTCTTACAGAAAAGAAGAGAAAGACGGAATCGATAGTTGCAGTAACGACAAGAAGTTATCGTTATCGTTCGAAGGATGTACTGGTGAAACTTGGGTGCCAGACAGTTTCGAGTTCCCTATCGAACGAGCCTGTCAGTCGTTTCGAAAAATTTAATTCAGAATCACCCTCATCCTCTATATTTTCTAGTCGATCGAAAATCTCATTTTTGGATACGTGGCCAGAGTGGCAGAAACTGCACTTCCAATCGAGACACTTCTTCTCGTTGCCGCGTCACCTTACGATTTGTGCCGTCCACCTTTTTACGTGCAATGTCTTCTATCTGTCTTCTCGATTCGAATCATCAGTACTGCACGCCATAATCAATAGTTTGCGAAAATTGCCAATAACGTAATTGAAGAGAAATATAGACTCGGACAAAGAAACTGTGATAATAGATTGCGGATATAAAGACAACTTGCTGTCACGTATTTATATTATATATATATTGTATATATACAATACAGCTACCTCTGATTTAACGGAACCTATTTTGGGGATAGTGTTTTCGATAAATTTGAAGTAAACTTCCCGTTATTGAAAATTTTCAGAAGGACCGAAATAGAAACTTATTTTGCGCTAAAAATAAAACCTTCGTAAGGTATGTTTCAAGAATGTAAATAGTAAATAGCGAAACTTTTTGGTTGGATTAATTTTAGCGCGACTTTATTTCAACATAAACTTCAGTCGGCGCTTACTTCTTAAGAAACTTCATGTTGAAAATTGAGAAGTTGTGGAAAATAACCTCCCTCGACAATTTCGTCGAGAGAAAATTGATTCTAAGTTCATTAAAGAATTAAAAGTTGCGAAAATATTTTTCAATAGATCGAAAGTTAGTAGCGTGTGCATGATATGACGTATACATGGAATGAGAGATATCATTCCTTCATCGATTGCTCAGATTTTAAATTGAATCACGTAATAGATATTTTTCTTTTATGTAGGTTCACTATTTTCTTTCCATCTAAATTATAGATGCTATTAATTCGATTGTCAAACAGAGGAAAAGAACCTATCGATTACATGACTTTCCCCCCCCCTTTTTTTTACATTCTTTGCTTTAATCAGCATGCTTTCAACTTCAATTAGCATAAATATTTCTGTAATAGCATTGCATCGGTTTCCACGGTTTCCAACAGCAAAAATAATATAATACTATGATTATATTATAATTTTTGTTTTAATTATTTTTTCGTCGACTTTTTCAAAATAATTTTATTAAATACACTCCCGCGAGCAGACTGCGGATTTTTCTTTCTCTCTCAACCACCTGTGCAAATTTCATTATTTGCGTTAAAACATTGTTAAAAATAATGTATACAGAATTTGCTGCTTTTCATTCTGCGCTCTTATTCTATCACTTTTTTCGTGATTCATTCTTTATAATTCGTTTAGTCCATTCAGAATAATTTTATAATTTCTTGTATATCTTTTCATTATAATCCTAGTTTCGTGTTCTTTCACATATTTTTTCATTCGCAGAAGTCAATTAATTTTATATCAATAAACAGCGTATTTGTATTACCTAAATCGTCATATTTTCTCAAATCTCGCGTGGTCTTCGATCCGACGAATATCCGTTTGAAACATTCATTTCCAACCGTTGCCGCGCAACGGTGTCTCATCTAATATTGCTGGATGCATCGTTGCATCCGGATGCAGTTGAAATCCACAACTACGTGACCGCGGTGCGACGGCACGAAAACGCTCCCGAATGTCGGACTTCAACGGCGGACTTTTGCAAGCGAAATCCCTCGTATGCTCCACTTTATGGATGGCATTCCCTTGTATCTTCATAAATCTCATTTTCTAAAATATGGCATCATTTCTCATGCATGCTTCTAATGGATCCTACGGTTTCCACAATTATTATCTCGAGTTGTTCCGCGGAACGAATTTGTTGATTTCCTTCCAACTCTCCTCATAGTTACTCAATGGCAAGCCCTTCGAATATGGAGAAACACTTCAAATTATGTAACGATGGAGAAGCTCTGTCCACGTTCGCGGCACAATTCCGCTTAATTGAGTATCTGTTTTGTCGGACATTCTGGACGGAGGAGAATGTCACAAGGACGGATATAATTCGGGAACGAATCCCCGATACGTGCCGCCTCTCCGTTCTTCGACATGTCGTGGCAATTTCCGCTTCATCATCTTCGACGTCCTCTCTTCTCAGACGGAAGACAGTCAGAAAGGAATTCATTCGGAAACAAGTCACGCGAGCGATCAATGTGTATAAAAAAATTCCTGATACGAATTAACTTATTCAGAAGGGAATAATGAATGAGATTCACGCTCTGTTTCGTCGACAAAGTGTTTCCGTTATGAGATCAACGTCAACCATGACATTTGTAACAATAAAAAGCTGTAATATTTTTATCTTGTATTAAGTGTGAATGGCACGTAATAATTGCATTTTTTATAAATTGCAATATACGATTGCATTAAAACACATTGTTCGGAGTTACGTAACTCATTTAAATTGTCGTAAAATGTTAAGAGAAAAATAAGAATAGAGCTATCGCATATACTTTTTAAATTGCATAATAAATTATACAAGCGCAACAATTGTTATAATACAGAAATTGTTTAAAACAGAAATAGCAAACGCGTAGGAGAACTAACGTGCCAAGAGTCCATTCTTCGAAATCTCATGGCAATCTCCGCTTCATTGTTTTCGACGTCTTGGTGCGGAACGAGAGTCGGAAACGAACGGCAAGAGAGAAGGAAACGGTTGAAAGAACGGGAAAAAAACCACGTCTGGACACGAAAGTATATCCACGATATTCCGCGCACGCTTTCACGAAAAATTGACAATCAGGAATTTGTTAACTCGCGATGGAGGCACGTTCCTTGCAAAAATCACTTCTCCTTGTAGAAATCGGCTGATTCCACTCGTTCATTTCCGTGTATGTCCATCTATTTACATCGTTTTCTATCTTATTTATTATATCTTGTATGTTTCGATAAAATTATAATCGATTAATAATCAAGTATTAATCGAAAAACTCCGTATATTCCTCTTACATTTTATCGATCTTTACAGCTTCAATATCACGCTAAATAATTCATTAACACCGCTGATCGAAGATTCTTCTATGTCGCACATCAATTTTAATTTAAAAAGATTTCGACTTGAGAAAATTTTGATCGATGGTTCGCTCCACATAAGTCAGAAATGTCATAGGAAGAAATATCTCGCTATATTTCCTTTCGAAAAATTCACGACCACCAAATTAATATTTAAATATCGCATTAATTCTCGTTTGAGTGAGAAAATTGATCTGTTAATCAATTCACATTCTTTATGCGATCCATAACTGCGCAAACGGTCCCAAAAACCTCGTTCTTTTTCTTCTTGGCATCGACGACCATAGTGAATTATTTATTTAAGACAATCACGTCCGTAGCTACGTCAAAATATTTCTTTATTCATTTACAAAATTCATTTCAACCTAATCATTTCCGTCGAAATTCGCAATCGAAATCGCACATTTGTCTACAATAATTTACGACAGTACCAACTGACGCTGAGAATCAATATAATACTAGTGTTACTTTGAATGCAATCTGCTTGAGTAAGTTTTTTCGTTAATTATGTATTATGTATTTGTTCATGTACATATCTGCCATTCATTATGTACATATTGGTATTTATTATTCATTATATACGTATAATTGCGTATTATAATACGTCTCATATATGTACACGTCATTGTACATTATAATATAAATATATTACTCATTTTTTTATCTATTATGTATCTATTTATTATTGTTAGAAATATGACATATAATTTGATTATAATTCCATTTAAATTATATATTGTCTGTAATTAATTGTATTCACCAATTTATCATTTATTATATTATTCATTAATATATATTATTCATTAATAACTATTGTTTAGCAACAATATCAATAAAACAATAAAATAATTATTTACATAAAGCATTCTTGTTTCAAAATCAAGCCTATTAATTAGAATTGTATATGTCACAGCTTTCTGATAAATATATCGTAATTAAGGTACATTTTTCTCTCTTGAATATATTCATAAACAAAAGATGAATGATTTCAACTTTCAAGAAATCGCGTACACACGTACAAGTCGGAAGTGGCATGAAGCAGCTACAAGATCACCTGTCTCCTGCCCCGAGGGAAGTCAACGACTAGGTAACCAACGGCATTTGGCTGCGTCATCATTTTCTGCTCGACCAGTTGGACGATCACGTCCGTCGGAACGCGCAACCTGCCTCATCATCTCCTCAAAGCGATGACCTCACTCAGACGCGAAATCTACTACGGATCGCAGCATATCCGGTGGCGAAATGAGCCGTAGACCGTATCTCGTGACGAGCTTTCTGTCAAGGGTGAAATTTATTCGTTTTTGAATCACGAAAATAATGAGGCTTTTGCTTTGCTTCAGGGCAGTCGTATCCGTGATACGGCACTGCCGTTATCTTGCCAAAGGAGAATTTATTTCTAGACTCAGTTATATACTTTGATCCGAGTATGCTATTTGTTTGAATTACCTATATTACCGGGACAGGTTACTGAAAAATTGTTTTTGAATATTTCGCAAAATGCGTTAAAATACTAAATGAATTTCATCTTAAGAGAATTTTTAAATACTCTGAAGGAATGAGAAATCTTGTCAATGCGTTCAATGCAAAGATTAGTGAAATAATTCTGTATTTTCAACAGAAAATTTATGACAATTTCAGGAAAATGACAAAGGTTGTCGATAGATAAACACAAAATACTAGTCGATCTAAATGCAGGTAGAATCCATTTATTGAATTACATTTTTAATACTGATCTTCACAGTTTTACGTTATCCGACGGTCTAAGTTAATGCCTTGTAATCCTCTTATAATTATTCTTCTCTCGAATACATGTCTCTTCGCAAAAAAATGCAGAAACTAGTTATTACAATTTCTACTTCTTATTTGTGTCAGATGAATACTTTTCATCTGATCAAAATAAGCATTTAACCACCTAATTATACCAATGGACGTAAATAAGTTTAAATGGATTGTCACTATTTCGACCAGAGATCGCTAATGAAAAATGCTGATAATAAAGAGCCTTTATCAAAGATAAAGAGTTTATTTAAGCTCCATTAGTAATGCGACCATAACAACGTATGGTCAATCTACCACACGTCACACCCATAGAATCGCGAACAAGAATCATTTGTCATATGCGTGCTATCGTAGTAACAATATACACTGTGCTATTGACACAAAACAAAGTCGGTAGCTAATGTCGCTCATAGCGGATTTGCAGAGCTGTGCATTATATACGTGATTATCATACCTTGCATTATCATATGTAATTTATGTGGCGTCCGCTGGCATGAGTAGCAAATAATACTTGCCACTTATGCAAGGTTTAACAGAAATCTATTGCGCACGTGACACCATTCAATCATCAGCAACCGTAAAAAAATAATTCTTTTCATTAATTAAATATTAATTTCCTTAATTTTTTTATCAAATATATCTTATCAGTAAACAATAACTGTTCACTAATTAATCAGAATTGCAATCGATATGAAGGCATTTTCGTAAAATTGCTTTTCGTTCATTATACGATGATCGAAATTATTAACAAATTCATTCATATAGCTACAACACGTTTGTAATAGTTGGTTTTATTCTTTGTGTTGTATTATTTTTCATTTATAAAGGAGTAAATATTGAAAATATTTATAGCAAAAATATCAATTGTTCAATGAAGAATCGTAAACGTTGATCGTCGCTCACTACAAAGTAATTGATTTATAGCGAGTTTTGATTGACGCTTCTGGATTTGAATAACGTTTCGGAATTTTGCTTTTAATTGATACATGTATGAATCTGAGTATTTGCGCAAAAAAAATCATTAATCAATTTATTTTTGACGTATTAGTCATACGATGCGGAGACGCGGACATAATTTAAGAAATCGAATTCCCGAATGTGTAGAAAGTAGTGAATCCTTTTTTGCTACGCGAGAGCGAGCATTTAGCACGCGAGAATAACGTTATCGACAAGGTCTCTTTTGAAGGGAGTGCTCGAACTGTCCGCACGATCGATGTTTGGGCTGTAACGTCGGGCAAATAGCAACGCATCCGGCGCTTCAAGACAAACCCGGCACCGAGGACACGGAAGGATCGTGATCCTCCGATGACCGCATGCCGATTCCCCTTGAAGCGTCTCCTGCCGACCGCAAGCGATCCCACGGGGTGTCCCGGGAATTCCGTCCGGCGGTCGCATTCTCGACGGTCGATGGGAAAGGCCGCGGCTGGCTCTCAGCACCTAAATCAATTAAATATCTCGCAGCGACCCGCCGCCAGTTCGTGCTCGGTCACTTGCGTCGCGAGCTGCTCGTCACTACGGCATAGTTCTCACCCATTGGTTGCGTGACCGCATTTCCACGACAAAGAAACTTACGCGGCACAATAGAAATGTTAAGTAACGAAGGTAATGATCAAACGGATTTCGCATCCTTGTGGTTTTTAACATAAATTTGAATCGCGCAACGTAGGCGCAAATACATAAAGATGCAAAATGTGCGTAAGATCGAGATCCAAGTTAAATTCTACGTTCAGTTCTCTAAATGGGATAAAACTTTAGAGCGGGGCTTTCTGACGAAATGTAAAATGTATTGAAACAAAGAGGGGATATTGAACATGTTACAGATTTTAGACTTTACTAACAAGCACTTTACTGACAAAGCGCAAGAAACATGGTAATTTTCTGCACTGTTGATTCTGTGGTTCTTCAGTAGCTGCGAACGTTTATTCTTTGCAGTGCGTTCTCTTTCGGATGTAAATCCGAGAAGATATACGCATTAGCGAAAGAGAACTGATTGTGAGAGAAGGATTCAAGCTTCAGCCGTTAAGCCGAATAGTCGAGTTCCATTAAAATAAATGGTATATCCACGTTGATAACAGGCTTGGCCAATTAGAGAGACACGGCATCCAGTCTATTTTCGTTCAAATCTTGTTTCGGACGAGCATCGTAGATAACGACGATGGGATATTCAATATGCCTTCATGCAAATTTCTATGGAGGCTATAACCGCGGCATCGAATTGTCGATCCAATGCCGAACCATATGAATCATGTTGACGCGTAAAAAAAACCACCAAATTCTCGGGAGCGTTTTCGCAGCTAGATTTCCACCGACTTGTATCTATCGCCTTTAACCATTCATTTTTCAGGTTTCCATCTCAGATTTCATATTTGATTCGCGATATTAAATGGTCGGAGGATTGTAAAATATATTTTTTGTTGCTTAATGTACGATAATTTTCAAAATCTTTCCTTTCAAAATTAGTTTAATTAGCCTGCTTGTTGATATACAAGTCGCGTCTGAGAGAGCGAATAATAAAAATCGGGGCTATGCGTCAGTAATAAATCGCGGGGTCTTTGTGGAGCGCGCCTTGGAAGCGCTCAAAATCGTGAGAGAATGTAACGCTTCGACAAAGTTCAGCGTCGTGAATTAAATGCGACCTGAGTCGTCTCGTTTCCATCACCAGCCACGGAGAACTTTCAATTACCCTTCCTATTCTTGTTTCACTCTATTCTGGAACTTTACTTCTCTATCTCTCGCGGAAATCTTTTCCTCCACTCCACTTGTATACCTCCGCCTGCCGTTCAGTTATGTAATCGGCGATAGCTATTATATATTGATTCATTATAAAATAATTTCTGTGAAATTAGTGCAATCATTAATTCTTTGGAATTGGGTTAATGCATTAAAGAAATACCTACTTACGTAGTATGTGAAAGCATTTCCTGAATAAATGAGAAATCAAATATTCAAATTCACATTTAACATTCGACAACAAAGTCGATTATGCAAAAATTATTCAAGCTTGTGCAATTCGATTTTAGAATAGAGCTTGAAACCAGTGCAACTTATACAAATGCGCTTTTCCAGAATGCCACCGACGCGAGACGCAGGGAAACATCGTCTTACGCCATCCATGTCATTCATCTTCGCGCGCCTACAGCATTTGAATCTGACAATGAGTAACAAATGTCAGCGAACGCGTTGAAATCGCGGTAATTTCAACTTCTGCTTCGAACGTTAATTGAAGAGAGGCAATCGACTTGAAAGGCAATGCCGTGACACACGTGTGACCAGGACTTGCGGATCGATCGTAGCGCGACGGGAAGTTACAGACGCGATTGGGGAAATCATTAACGATATAGCGTAATTGTGGTTGCCACACGGGAAAATAATTGCGGCGATTATTGTGCCCGTGGAATCGCCGAATTCGAAGATACATAACATGAGCGAGTGCTTCCAATCGCGCGTGGCACCCCCAGAGAAGCATGTAACTTCCTTCTCGTTCCCCGAGCGAGCGAAGCGCTCTCCCATGTAGCAGCGACGATTAAACCGTCGAGAAATTTATGAACTCGAATTAACGATAAGAGACCAGTGCCGCTGGCGACCGGTAAACTTGGCTAGTGGTTAATTATTACTAAGTACGCGCGTGCTGCGCGAGCGGCTCGAAGGAACAGTCCCATGCAAATGGAAGAGCCATTAATTATCGTTGAACATCGGGGCGCGTTCCCTTTGACGTGCTGCGTCAAAAAGATGCTCGGCTTTATTCGCGAAAATATTCATCTTCGTTCATCAGTCCAGGGCACTCGAGCGATTAAAGTAAGAAACCAGAAACTGTAAAGGTGATGTCACTTTTAATGGTAGCCAAACAGATTGCGACTGTTTTTTCTTCATAAAACGATATAGCATCCAAGTAAATTTTTTTCTAAAGACGAGAGCAATTATTTTTTTATTCAATTTGAAGTAGGATTGCCAGAAAGACAGCAAAACAAATTAAACTTGCATATATGTGTAATTTTTCTTTTAATATATTTGAATCTTCTAATCATATTCTCTCTAAAAGTGAATCAGTATAATCATCTAATTATCGGTGATAAGTATTCCTTCTAATCATATTCTCTCTAAAAGTGAATCAGTATAATCATCTAATTATCGGTGATAAGTATTCCAAAAGCATAGATACTTATCACTGATAATTATTAATGATTGTACACTGATTCATTTCTAGAGAGTTAATTAAAAATAAAAATTTTTAATAAAAAATTATAGTAATTTCCTGATTTGATTTCATATATATCGTAAAAATACTAACAAGTTGATTCAATTACAGTGTATGAATAACTTTTGTTTCCAATAAATACGTTTGAATCTCTTCCTGGAAATGTTAATTAAGAGCGATTGAGGCACGCTAGTAAGTATCACGGCATGCGCGCGGCATAATTCGCATTCACCGAAATTGTGGGATAGCCGCGCCATGACGGACGGTTGGTTGGCAGCTGCATCGGCGCATCCGAGTTGTAGCGCCGCAAGAGCAAACCCGCTCGCTCGATCATTCTCTCGTCTCAAGCTGCATCCGGGCCGTGCGTCGCGCCGCCTGTCTCGTGCCAATTGGCCGCATAATCAGTAATTGCCAGGATGCAACGGCCACGGGCATCCCTTATAGCGTTGCGTACCCGCGACGGTTAAACGCTACGAACACCGTGACAGCAGCCGCCATGAAATCGTTACACTGCGCGCGATTTCACACGAACATTATTGCGTAGACGCAGTTATGTCCGTCACTATTGTATTGTAATTCGGAGTATTTAAGAATTTTTTAAATCGCAAATGGTCTGCATAAAGCAATGTTTATTTGTGTCAAAACAGTGTGCATTTCACAATTATATTGCGATAACCAATCACGAATGTTTCATTCCGATTCTCAATTTCTCGTATTCAGCGCCGAGTGAATGATCGTGGCGGATCATCCTTTTTATTCACGTGAACGAAAATTAATTACACGCGATGTCAGCAGAAAACATTAAGTTACATTACGCTCGGTTGAGGGGAGAGTGCACTTCGCACTTGGCGTTTGGCAAACAGCGCGAGTGGCGGAAAGCAGCCAAGAAAAATCCGCAAAAGGAGCGCTATGAACGAAGCGTAAATACCGTAGGACGACGAAGGACCATCGAATTGGAAAATTCCTTGCGAAGCACTGCAACCGAAGTTCCCTCCGAGACGCGGAGATTCTAAGCTCGAAAACGCCGGCGTGTCACCTTGTTCGACTGCAACTTCCACTTCCGACAGTCGGATATTAATAAAGTTCAATCCAAACACGACTTGTCACTATCCCTTTTTTTTCGGGCCGTGCCAAGTGGAGAACACTTAAAGCTGACCATCTTTTGCGTGGTCTCCGGGGAAGAACTAATCGCCATATTTCGTTAGCGAGACGTTTACGAGGGAAAAAAAATTACACGAAGAAATAGAATTGCTTTGACAAGCGAATGACGGGATAAAACAATTACAATGTGACATGAACGAAAGGAGCGAAAAAACTCATTTTGAAACGACATCACGGTCGAAAATGACGAATAGATGAACAGACACGAAACATGACACATTGAAATTATTTGGATTCGGTGCTTATATTTCCAGGATGTTTTCAACTTCGTTGTCTTTTAATTTTGAAAATTTATGGTTATTTTCATTTCCAATTTACTTGTCGTTATACGAATCCTATTAGAACGTTGTATCGATATTCTGCAATTACAATCAGGATTAACGCAGAGTGTAATACGTTGACCGTGCAGACGTTCAGCGGAATAAACGCGAGCGACTATTTTGAGAATTCAAAATTCAAAGTGGAATATGCGGCGCGCGCGATAACAAATCCGCGATTTGCATTTAATTTCATATACAAGGCACTCTACTAGTTACGACCTAATAAATAATTTCACGAAATTTGCGGGGCTCTGGTTCCTCTGTGCGCGAGCTTTTCGCGTCGATCGCCGCGTTACGTAACGGCGCGGGAAAAAGAGAGAAAACACGGGGAAAAAAAAGAAATAAAGGCAAATAGACGCGGCTCTAAAATAAATAGCAATTTGGTGCGATCGCAGTATTGTCGCGTCGGCTTCATGCGAACCGCGCGCGCCATTGAATTAATCAACGCAACTTTAAAGCGCACCTGCAATAGCGCGATTACCGTTTTCATCGCGCGCTGGAGCCATTATCGAACATATAATCGAATCCCGCCACCGGCCGATCGAAAGTCAAACGAGCGCCCGAATGTTGGGTGAAGCGCTCGCTAAAATATTTTCGCGTAATCCAGTTGTCCAACGAGACGCGCGACGCACGTTCAAAACGCGTTTCGCACTTTCCGACCGTCTCTTCGTCCGTGTTTCTTTCAAATCAGTCTCGTATGATATCGAAAAAAAAAAAAGTGGTTATTTTGCCGGAACAACGAAATCGCATGGATGTGCGATTCATCGAGTAACGGTGGAAATACAAGGAAATATAGGAAGGAGATGACTACGTTTTGGAAAAGGGAAGGGTGATCTCTACCGAGATTCAATATAATTTCGCGAGATGATACGTGATCGATATGTTCCGCGATAACGTCACTAGTTGCAACGCATCGCACGAACATCGAAGCGATACGCACTGATAGAAGCACGCTACGACGGATATTGCCAAATTCGTGCACCATGAATATTCGATTCTCGTAAATCACAGGAAAGTGCGCCGCGGGCGCGCCACGATTTTTGTGCCGAATGTTCATCGGATAGTCGATTCCTCGAACTGGAAACGAAGAGCATCTAACGCTTGACGGATTAATTTTTCTTATCAATTTTTGATCGACTTTTATCAGTCAGATTTTTGTCACGTGGTATACATTTGACATTTTTATTTAATTTCTGTAATTCGGTAAAAATTTCAGTAAAAAAACAAGTGTATCAAATTGAAGAGAAACGTTGTCCAAGCAGTATTAAATCCTACCAAGCAGTATTAAGGATTACATCTAAATATAAATAAAATTTATGACACAAGCAATCTTTAAATTAAAGAAAATATTTATCATATTATGACATAGTTGGATACAGTCCAAAAAAATTAATTAAACTCGGTATAATTTTTCGTGATTTTATTAATTTAATTTATAAAGATATTTCGATTATAAAGACAATGCGGCATTCATGATAGCAGGACAAACTCGACAAAATTGAAAATTTCATACGTTTTTTTTTCAGGCTGAATTCGCATCAAGCGGCTAGTCGAAAATCTCACGAGCGCAATTTCCTGAATTTGGATTTTAAACGAGGTGTTCTAAGGTGAGGTAATCGCCGTTCGTCGGGACGAACTTATTCCCGTTGGCGAAATTAATTCGGGAAACCAATTTGCATCGTCGCCTAATGCCACCGTAGTCGGTGATGCATCCCAATGTGTTTGTAGCGCGCGTCACATGCGAAATTGCAATTACCGAGATCGCGCGCGTGGTCCACCCTAGATCACCGGTATCCACCACGCTTCTATCTGCCTGTTCTATCAGTTGTCAAGAATACCTCGTGTGAAATGTTTCAAATTCTAAATAAATGATGTATTAATAAAGAAATCACAATTCAATGCAAATTATAAAAAAAATTCTGAAAAAGGTAGATATATAGTTCACAGTATAACAAATATATTTGTTATACCGATAAAATTAACGAGTAATAATGAAAAATAGGGTTTAAAAGTCAAAGGCGGTTAGTTATGCATGAATTAACGTTATGAAACATTTGATTAATAATTTAATACAAATTAGAAATCATTTCGTGTTTTAATTCATCTGTAATATTATAAAACGTTTTATATTTTAATTTATCTATTATCATATCGCTGAAAATGGTTCAAAGTAGACCCAATATGTACGATTTATAAATTATTAATTAAATGTTACGTAACATTAACTCCTGTACAATTAATCGAGTTGACTTTCAAAGAAAAATAATAATTTGTCATTATTTAATTATAATTAAAGTCTGTAGATAATCATTTCTTTGATAATACAGATAAATTACAAAATTATAAAAAATATTAAATATATGATCTGCAAATATAATTGTTTTCTTTAAAAAAAAAACTGAACTTTTGAAGTAAGATAACAGTAAGCTCAGATTAATTGATTTTCTCAAGAAGATTTCTCGAATACATTTCTTTAGCATTATGATTTCATTTGTTCTGAATCTTTCATCGACTTCCTTTAGCACAATTTCGAGAGAGAATTCCGCCGAAACAAACGCTCGAGAAAACTGTAGAACCATTATTTCCTTATCAAACCATTTAAGCATTTGTATTACTAAACATTTACCTTGCACTCTGGTGACGCATGAGCATTTAAACAGTAAAATTAGAATTTCATGCGTCATCTTTGATGGCGTCTTTACCTATGAAACTCAGCAAATTCTTTACAAATGCCGAGTCAAACTTCCTCTACGATTCTTATTGCAACTCAAATTTATGATCATTTAAATTTTGTTTTGATATAAAATTGCTCTATTCACACATAAGTTAAAAAGCGTTTATTCTGCTCGGCTTATTTATTTCAGTAATCTCAAACGTTAATCGTTGCACACGTTTTCATATTAAATAATAATTAATATGTAATAATAATTAAATAACATATAAAAACATATTTTTCCTACATAAATTGTTTCAATAATAACATGTAATATCAAGTAATATCAAAATATCAAATATTATTCTAGAATACTTTTTCTCTAAAAATATGTAAAAAAAACTAAATTGTAATGTTACAATCTTTAATTAAATTTTACTGCAAATTTCTTTATAGAGCACGTTTGTAATTTTTCCAAGCGTTTTTAATTCCTTTTTTTGTTCATCCGTTATTATTCCATTATTGCTTGAACGTATAACGGCAGCGCTGGCATAATATTATTTTTATGCGCTGCAGCGAGCGCATTCGAGGCATAAATAAATATGTACATAGAAGATAGACCATGTAACACGGCAGGAGGAAAATTAAGGGCTCGTTACAACGGCGAAGCGGTAAAATCCTGAAGGTAATGGCGCGTGTTTTATCGCCGGTGCTCGCGCGTGCTTCCGTAACGTACGGTCGGTCCCGCACAATCGAGAAATCTCGAAACTCGAATAAATCTCACCAATCGACGGGATAGAAACCGAAGATGTGTGATATCGACTTTCACAAAGCGCGAGCTGTAACGCGAGCTGTGTATCTTGAATCTCTCGAGTGAGTTCAATTTCTGATTGGCAGGATGTGATGCAGGACCTTAAGTTTTAGTGAGTTTCACAGCATACAACGGATGTACGTGTATATATTTGTATGCGCTTGCCTCTACTGTATGCAATTTTGCTCTGCAATGTTGAGAGAACCTACATAATCGAATCGAAGTAGCAGTTATACATTTGCGTTTTACACATTAAAGTCATGTAAAGTATAAAGCATTTTTCAAAGATACATGTTTATCTTTCGACTTGTAAGTCAAATTGCAGAAATTGTGTATGTGATCACACGCAAGTATTTTATCCCGAAATAAAAGTTCAATTTGGCTTTTGAATAAAACGCGATAATGGCCATTTACCTAAGTTATCTGATATAAAAGCTGGAAGTTATGATGAATTTAAAAAGCATGATGATCGTAAAAACTTATTTGACGATCGCGAAGATAAATCAGCGAAACCGAATGGCTACTAAAATCACATATAAGTATTTTTTTTATATCCATCTGATTGACTTTCCGAATAAATCTGCATATCATGATATACCTATTAAAAATTGTAATATATATAAACATTTTTCAGCTGCGAGTATGAAAATTTATTAGAGCGTACTTCTTCCGCATGAAAAACTGATAAAATATAAATATATCTTAAAAATATATCCTCATCGCCATTTCATTTTAATTTTATCGCGCTACATTATTACATTAATCCTTAATAAAGGAGACTTCCGAGCTAAACTTTGCCTTCTAGATCTTGTTTGCAAAATAAGCAGTAGTTAAAGATATGAATTTTAATTTCAATAATTTTTGTCTATTTTTTATGCTGGCACATGTCTTATAAATTGTATGTGCTTAAAAACCCTTTTTAAAAAAATATTAAAAAGGAGTAGAAGATTTAACAGATTCTTCGTTATTAATTGCATCAGTTTCGCCACGTTATTAATTAAGAATTAAATATCTATTAGTGGAATTTGTAGTGTACATGTGGTGTCATGCGGAACCGGGCGTTATGGTGTAACGATGACGTCATCATATCGTAATATTCATCCGTTCTCTGACGCTTAGCGATATTCAATAACGCGGCGTATCGTGAAGCAAAGAGAAGTCTTTATTAGGTCCATCTGCATTTGTACCCCGTTTATTCGAGCTTGCCAAAATCAGATTACGTACAATACGATAGATAAATGCATTACTATTGGCAATCATAATCGTGCATCCTACTTCCGATTCGGCAATTTACATCGAGCAACATTTTCACCGGGTTTTCGCGCCATCCAACAGAGATGACGCTAAAACGCATCAAATGCTACGGAAAATTAATGATAAACCGAATGACGCGAAACTGATGGAGCGATAAGAGCGGAGAGAAATAAAGAGAGATAGAGAGAGAGAGAGAGAGAGAGAGAGAGAGAGGATGAAAAAACGATAAAAATTCTTTGTATTAGAGAGGATAAACTTCTAGACAAACATTAATTATCGGCTCATCGATTGGAGCCTCACGTTTTAGTATATTGTATTACATTCTTAGGTCATCGCATTTCATCGCACATCGTTGTTCGCTAATGCAAGGAAAACCGATGCAAGAAAGAGCGCAAAGAGGGGAAATATACGCATGTAACTTGGTCGCTCGCGATCCTCTAAAAAATTCTATGCATCCATGATACACCTGTCTCCCGCGCCAAGTGTTCTCGAGAATTTCCCATGAGTCGTCGTTGCTTGCTGAACCTCGGGAAACATATTCCTCTCCTTCTTACTTCTCCCGCGGCTTTATATCCGCTGTAATTCGTGATAAACTTGAAACGCCCGTTTTGTTGTAACTTGGCGCGCTTGGCGAAATTGAGAAATATTTTCGTGCTTACGTTGTATCTTCGCCAGAACGTAATTCTCGTCATGAAGAGAGCGAGAAGCAACTATGGTTTATGCAGTTCAATCACGACGTTAAATATAACGTTCTGAAACAATTGCACGGTATACATTATGGAGCCTGAGGAAACGAAAAGTTATACTGTTTCAAGGAGACATTCCTGGCGATATCGCTGGCGGATTAAAGGAGCACTCTCGCGAAAAATCCCATGATACATCATATACTTAACTCCCTTCTTTTTCGCTAAGCTATATCCCCCTTTCTGAAGCCAATCCAATTCGTCCGCGAGAAAGTTGTGGATTAAAACAGACGATGCTAGAGAGCAAGGATACGTCTCTGTAGCTCCTTCTCAAATCGAATCACGTCTCCGTGAGTGTCTTATCGGATCGATCGTTAAGCTTTATAAGGCGGTGCGTCCTTGATCCTGATCAGTTCTGACAAAGTCCATAATAGTACACGTGGTACGTACACATAGATCGCGTGAGATGCGTAAATGCGTATAGCCTAGCGTGCATGCGGGCGCTCCGACATATCGCCCCGACGCTACCAAACGCCCTTTGATCTCCGTCTGCATTATGCATGAGGAAGAACTACACGTTCCACGGTAACGTAACATACAGGCATGGCGCGCAGCGAATCAAACGGTACGAGAAAATAATCGGAGCAGAGATAACTGAATTTAGTCTTTAAGCCGCTTGAAAGCTGGTGAAAGCCTGAAATTAAGGACGCATTATCGTACTGAAGGCTCGAAAGTAGACACTTTTCCTTTTGTATCTGACATTCTATAATAATTCTTATACTAATTTTATTAAATAATAATCAATAAATTATATTGATTTTTATAATTAATGTAACTAAGAAATGTAAAAAAGAGACTGAACAAACGTTAATTAATATTTATAATTTGAATTACTTAAAAATTAAGTAGTTTAGTATCTCTATTTAATTAAAAATTTGAAAAAAAATTTAAATATATTATCTTTTACTGAAAGTCGTGATATTGTGATCAACATTTATAGATGAAGCTGCATTATGACTATGCAAGCTCTATTTGTTTTACGTTCGTCATGAAAATGTAACATCACGTACATCATTACATGAATAATTATATATAAATTATAACTTGTGTAATTTATTTGTTCCAATTTGAATTTGATAAATTTCTATCGTAATTTCTCGATATGCAAAACAACAAGATTATTATTAGTATTACGCAAAATATTACATTATAATAAAGACAATACAGAGGAACCTATACAGGAAAAAATAGACGTATTGCCGAAGTATATTTATTCTATTTTTTGAGAATAATTTCGCACAAAGAAGAAAAAGAAAAATATTGCTAAAAGTGCTTCATCTAATACTTCGATGCAGATGAGAACGATAATTTGTCAATAGAAACATAGTAATAATTTTTTTAATGTGAAATTATTTTAAACAAAATTGTCATGTGTAAATATGTCTTTCATTCAATCATATTTTCTTCATCTTTCTAAAGATATGAATATATCTGCTGTGAAACTCTATAACTCTCCTAAGGCAAGTGCAACTTTCGAATCCTCTTTAAAGCGTGAAAATATGATCGCGTGTTAAAACTTTTTAACCAGCGCGTATTTTGCATAGTCATAAAATCTATTTACTATATACATATAGCAGTATGCATTTTATTACAAAGAATAAAAAGTCATTTCATAGAGCCATAAATTTCTAAATCTCAAATTCACCTAAGTTCCAAGTTGATAAAAAAATTCAATAAAATTTAAAGGTCGTTTGATTTCAATTGCTTTATTTCACGCTACGAAAATTAATCTGGAAATCAAACACTACATTTTCACTACATTCACTTGCTGAACTCCCTTTTCTTGCGCGAACATGGCAGTAACGGGATAAAAAGAAAAGCGCAGTTGTGTTTTTTGCGGCAGCTGGCGCGATTAAGCGAAATGACAGTCGGTCGGCGCGGTGCGGAAAATCGCTCGTGTAAAATCAGTCCGTGGCAATTTATATGATAATTGCCTCGCTGCATTTGCAGTCAGTACGAATTCTTTTTACCGCGCGCGGGAGGTGCTTCTTCCCGCTGTCCCGCTTCCGACGTTCGCCGTCTACGTTTGCCCCTGTCTATAACCCGCGAAATATATTCCCGTCATATAACTTTTCTTCTTTTTTTTTCCCGATCGTGTATCTCTCCAAGAAAAATGCATTTCGCCTTGGAATTTTCTTCCGCGCGCTTCTAGCATATCATTCGTTTGATCGTGATCTGCATACGACAATTTCGTAGCTGTTTCTTTTCAAAAGATCTATATGCAGATTATTTCTAAACTATCGTCGCTCTCCGCACATTCGGGAGTCTTCGATTCAATTAGCGGTATTTATTTAATGGAAATTCGAATACCAGAAGAGAATTCATTTTTAACTCCCCTATCTACATGTTGAAATCTTTCTCTTTTTTTACAATTACGCGATTTTCTTCGTATTTCCTTCCCTTTATTCCATATATAGCTATGCCTAAAAAAGTCGTTGCCTCGGACGTGAAAAATTTGCAGTACTTACGATCGATGGGCAAGCATGGCTTTTAACCGCCTTCCACTCCATTCGCCTACCGTCCCCCACCGTTTACCACTCTCGCTGCCCATCCGCCTTCGACGCCGGCTTTTTTTCCGGCCAATCTTCACCCCTTCGGCCCTCCCCCGGTATGCTACCGATGCATACTCTTGTGAACACCCGGCCGAATGGCGTTTGAGGGAATTGATGGACCTCCGGCACTCGACATCCCGAAATAGGATAAAAGAGCGATATGAAAAAAAAAAGAACACATCCATCGTGCACAAAAGGATCGATAAGAGAGAAAGAGGGCGGAAAGTATAATTTTATTATATCTGGCGGTTAACGGCACGGTTAGCTAATTAATCGGAAATCGCGTTCCGATTTCCCCGTTGCACATGCAGATAATTGCACTTACACATCCGAGAACACTATTCATTTTGTTTGCGTAACATTTACGAAAGCTATTCTTTAAATACATTTAAGTGTTCGATACGTTTTCGCGATCGGATATCTCCGTTGTTTGCGGAAAAGATTAATTTAATCAGGTGAACAGAATGAGCAAATTGATACAGTTTTAGGATGAGATTAGTTCCAAGAAACTTTCTTCCTGATTATACGAAAGTAGCAACGTTCCTCTGCGCCGATAACAAACTTTGTCTTATTGTTAGTTGGATCAGATATTTCATCCATAATTTCATTAGAAGATCACTATTATAAAATCGGAGTAGCGTCATTTAGATTTGATCGATACAAAAAGTTATTTAGCAGAATTAATTTGTGTTAAAGCAAAGCATTGGATATCAACATTTAAAAAAAAAGATTACATATATATATTTAACAATTTAATTGTATCAAATTATAGATTTTTCCGTTCGATCCCGAGGCCGCCGAACGATCTCGATAAAATCGAGAATCGAAATAAAATACGTCGATACAGCCTTGGATGGTTGCCATTTCTTTACGTTTCCCCCTGCGTATAGTTCGATGACCTGAGCAATCCGATGGAAGTACCTTGTTACCGATACAACAATTGATCGACTATAAAATCGCATCTTTGGACGCGGTACGCTATTCGCGAATGTTATATATGATTCTGTCCATTCCGACGCGCGGCCAATTCGGAGTGACGTAACCGGCGGATACAAGTGCAGGCACGTACGTGGTTTTTAAGGCCGATCGCGTAATTGAATCTGTAAGAGAAATATCGGAGCGATCTCCGCGTGCAATATCGTAACATCGCAATCATTGTTTCAATCTATCAGCTCTAGATGGGAACGTCGCAATTTCGAATATTGACGGGGAAATCCAGATTCAGCGAGGTCAAGTTTTCGTGCGCGATTGCGAAGAAATCGGAAAGCAACGCACTTATCGGACTTTGTCCGAAATGCCCTTTTACGAATCGAGACGCGCAATTAGGAAACGAATTTATGCACGAAGCGTTGATAGAAATGCATAATAAAAATTAACGGTAACAACAATTTTTCTATACGAAAATACGACGAAAAACGATACTCAGCCAGCAACCTCGCTATCTCCTTTGTGACGGACGAAATATATTCAGAAACATCATAAGACAAACTGTACTAAAACAGCATGTCATAAATAGGGAGGTAATAAAAAGCAGTCGATCTTAAGGAGCGCAGTCGCGACCGTCGCGCTTGGAAAAACATTTACGAGGAGGTCACCGGCGTCGTCTACGTCGACGGGGGTTTCGAGCCTCGGGTTATGATCCTCCTCCTCGGCGCGACAAAACATCCTGACAATCTCCAAGTCGACGTAGCCGACAATAAACGTTACACGAAGGCGCAAACATTTCGAACGCGTAGAATTGGCCGGCGACGTCGCGGAGATCGGAAGTCTCGCGCGTAAACAGAGCGATTCCGCGCGGGAGATTCGTGACCGTTCCTCGCGGAAATTGTGCATCGGCGCAACTTTTCCGAACAATTTTCCGCTACTCTATTATTACGCGCGAGAAAGTGCCTTCGCCGGAGGTGTCGCGCGGACAGTCTTCTTTCTTCGTCTCACTTTTTTTTTCCTCTTTCGATCGAAATAACGCGCGCTACATCGTCGCGATGGAGCAGAAACGGGAGGAGCGGAAGAACCGAAGCACCGTAGTTCCCCGCATTTTCGTGGAGAAAATTCTTCGTGACGCGACGCGGAAAGAGCGAGAGGAAATAGCGCGTCGCGAATGCTATTAATGGACAAGGGGGATAAGAGAAACGAATTAATGACGCTTCCAATTAAATGTTAAATTACGTAACACTCAAAGCCTGTTGAATAATTGAAAGAGTGTAAAATTGTAGAAGCGGGGGCATTTTTTAAGTACAAAATTGTATATATCGTAAAATCAAATTTCATCGAGAGGTAAATGTTTAAATCTATAGAGGACAGCTCGATCTATATGCATACGAAACATTATACAAATTACGCTATGCAAATCGAGTCGTTGTAAAATCCATAAATACCTCGGCGATTCACAATTTCGCAATCCGGAAAAAGCATTAGCGTCGTATCTCGATTAATTCCGTGCACGCGCCAGCGCTGTATTCTCCCTCGTTAAAGGCGGGGGATGCAAATCGCATAAAGTTGCATGCGCGCGTTTCGTTTTAATTTTAGCCCGACATACGAATCGCTTGGCATTCAATCCATGGCATTAATCAAATGACTATAGATTTGTCGCGCGTGTAAACTTTATTCCGCCCTGTTACATATTTCATGGAGCTGTTATTTGGCAATTCGATTATAATTCGCTCGAGGAACCCGCTCTCCGCGTCCATATCGTCCAGCTCCACCGACGGCGAAATCGATCGGAGTCCTCCGTCGATTAGCCCGAGACTCGAAATGTTGTTCGCAACAGTCGGCCAGTGCAGTCTGCATTATCAGTTGGATCGACCGTCGGAAAAACCATCGATAAAAACTGCAGCTTCTAATCCGTCATAAAAAAATCTAATATCGATAAACTCGCAAAGCATTCAATAATGAGTGTAATTACGTTTTAAAATCGAGACACAAATAAAAATAACGAAATTTATCGATAAGAATGGAAAGTAAAAGGAAAAATGCTAATTCGAAATTTTAGAATTTTAATAACTTAAAGCGAGATTGTTAAAATGAAATTTATATTGATTAATAAAATTAGCAAGATCTAAAAGGAAACGTCAGAACTCGGGTGCAAAGTTACCGGTAGGGAACTGCAGAATTCTACTGTATCCTTGACAGAGAGACGAGTGCTTGCAAAGCTTACACTCTCTTACTGCATGCCGCAACGATTGCGCTAGCTTTGGCCGTCGATAACGTCGGTAAAAAAAAAGCTCCCGGTAAGAGCAGAAAGTTACCGTTCGCAGAAACCGGGTAAGCAATTATCACTAATGATTATCACGAATAATTGAAGTCGGTCTTCTCGCCTTTCAGTTATATTATTTAAAAGGTTACGTTAAACATCGTAGCTTTTTTTTGTTAAATTGAAAAAGTAGCAGGATGAAATCAATAAATTTTCTATAACGCTTTTGTATAAAGTACGCAAAGGCTTTGGAATAAATAATGTGAATAATATGTTGAAGATAGAAATCTCCTGCGATAAAACTGGAATCGATATTCTTCCCGTAATATCGAAGCGCGGTTGTAATAGCCCGTGAGTTACAAGCCATGGCAAATGAAGAGCTTCCGGCGCATTAAACCGCGAGGGTGCATTAATAATGGAGAAGACTTTACCGTTCAATTTGAGGCAGACTTTACTGCAACAGAATTTTAATTTAGGGCTTAGTTGCTAGAATATTTCACGCTAAAGCTTGAAAAGTATAGCTACACAGCTATACTTATACGCGACCCACCCATTACTCGTGTGAAAGGGTGAATTTCGATATCAACGAAACATGGGGAAACGGAAGGTTCGCAGAACGAACAGGGCAAACGCTCAATCATGGGACTTTCGCAACTTTTTTTTCTGGCCTGGATTCGATGGGTAGATCGATCATCTATTCGTACATTACGCTTAACGGACACTGCCACGCATACTGGCAAACGACGCGGAAAATAGACGCCGTTGTGGCTTATCCGAATTAATTATTCGCAGCTTTTGTCGTCTGAGAAAATAACGTTAATTCCTTTTTTTCTCTTTTTTTCTCTCATCTTTTTATCGGGCGAATAAAAATGACATGAGCTACATATTATTTCGATGTTCAATAAGATATAATAATTAACTGTTATAATGTCATTTATATGATATTATTGTGAAAATTGATCAAAAATTTGTACAGCTCGTATGTATCGCACATATGTTGGAATATTTAAAATATTATATTAAAATATACGATAAATTCTATATGCGCCAGAATAATATTTTGCGAAACTGTCGTGAATATGGAAATAAAAAATAAATAAATATAGAAAGATTGAAAGTATAGATTAAAATAATGTCAAGAAAATTAAAAAAAATAATATTTTTCATTTTTCATATTTTCTAGCTTAAGATAAATTTCAATGTAGCTGATTCGTCTCGTAAGTACTTAAAGTAAAGGCAATGAAAAAATCGTTCTCTTCGTTGTTTCATTATTTTTGTTGAAACCTTCACAAATTAAACGTACACATTTCAATAGTACACGTGTAATAATATAAATCTGTCAAAAACATATCAATTACAGATGAAATATGGTACTTGTCCCAGAGAGGATAAATCTTCCGCCCATTTTTATTCAAGCTGCCAGGATAATCCCGTTTTTTCTATTCTATCACAAAAAGCCCCCCCAAAGTCGGTTTCCATACGTGACAAGGGTAAAGCATCGCTAAGATAGCCGTTACGTTCTCGGGGATTGACAAACATCCAGCATGAAAAAGAGAGCAAAGGTTCTCATCTCACTGTTCTCTGCTGTCGCCATCCAGCCAGGCCATATAATTCCAGGACTTCAAAAGATCGTGGCACGCTCTAGTCTGCATGCAAACTATGAAAACGTGTATGCAGACCGAAGATCATCATTTCTTATGCTGGTTTTTCCTGTCTTCCGCTTTTTCCTTTAGCTCTCTATCCGAAGCGGCGTTATGAATTTCGAAAATTATTTAAAGCTACTATTTTATAATACTTCCAGTTTATAAACAAGATAAAATTGATTAAAAATATTATATTTTTCGAAATACTCCATCACCCACTATTTGAAAATTTTGAACTATTTTTATAATCAAATTAAAATTCATTTAAAGAACCCTGTTAGCAGTAAATATTTTAATCATTTTTCCATATCTTTCAATTATTCCTGATTCCTGATTCCAAGATTGATCGTGGAAATAAAAATTTCTGTTCTCGTAATACCTAGTTAATTAATATCTTTATAAATTTTTATGAGTATTTAGTCATTTCATGTATGCTACTGCAGATTTCGAAAAAAGGATTTCACGGGTTTTCAGTTATAAAACTTTGCAAATGACAATCACGGAGCATTGATGATAATCAAAAATTAATTGTTGGTCCGTGGATACTTTTGAATTACAATCGACCAATTCCTATATTCTTTTTTTCAGCGACGCGCGGTTACGTACGATTATATGCAAAATCACACGGCGCAGTATTTTAATGTATACGCGTTGCAATTTAATTTAATTAAGAACGTGAGGTTTCATAACACATGGAAAACACTGCCGATCGATAGCAATATTAATATTGATTTTAAGGGAATAGTTATCACATGAAATGTGCCGTGTGTAGATTTGTGTATATGAGTGTGCAGAAATGCGCATATATATGGAACATATATGTTTGCACAATCATCCGGCGTGCAAATAGAGCAAGAGGAAATCGTATAGTCAACAGTCGGTGCAATGTCGAAATACGTCTTGTGTCTCTCGCTGATATCGATTATTCGATTGTAATTCGATATACGATTTTCAAAAATTATTCACGACATTCTAATTATCTATAAGCAATAGAAAGATTAAAATAAAGTATAAATAAATGTATTGTTAAAATCAATTGACATTATTCAATTTTCTTTGAGCAACGATTCTCTCACGTGTAATCGTTTCCATAAAAGTGCTTTTCTTGTTATTGATATTTGTAGCACGTATTATGCAGATATGTAATGTAAGCAAACGCTGTAAAAAATTCCTTGCATTTCGAAAAATCAATATTAGTTTGTCCACATTCAGTCCACGATTTTTACTTAATTTTCACGTGTAATTTAAGTGGCAATCAATCTTTCTTTGACGTCATTTCTCTTTGACTACAACCTATTATATAATTTTTGTAGTAGGTCTCACGAATTACTCTGGAATATACGCGGACTTTCTTTCTCCCGGGTTTTATGGAAGCTTCATTCCCGCGATTTGTCCAAGCATTTTAGTAACGCTTCGCATTCCTCACAATCTCCAGACATTTGCATAACACCGCCATCGATGGTCGAACGTTCTAGGATTACAGCGGCTTAAGGGAATCTCTCGGGTTCGATCGAACTCGGCGGGCTTGATTTTTCTGCCGGACTTTTCAGCGCACCGGAAGTGACCCCGCCCGCCTCGGAGGAACCGTAAATCGCTCCATACCTCCGGCCAATTTGTGTTTCCCGTTTTCTCGTGTCGTCGACGTGAGAATACGCGAAAGTTTCATATAACGCACAAGGGTACCGCGACAAAGACTTTTAAATCTGTCCCTTTCCCCTCCCTCCGGACAAAAAAAAACAATCCGGGGGACACGTACAACAACGTAGCGTGCGTCCTGGCACCGAAAGGTAACGAAGCGCAAAGTTGTCAAAGTTTCGGCGAAAAGTTCGACGCAAATATGCGCGGTAAGGAGAGACGAAGGAAGAGAACAAGAAGTATGAAAAATCCAGAAAGAACAACCGTCGAGGAAACTCGCTTTCGGTACGAGTCGCTTCCTTTATACGGACTTGAAAAGGCGCAATATGAAATAGAAAAATCGTAGAAATTGCGTGGCTCGGGGCGTCGAAGAAAAGAAAAACTGCTCTGTGAAAAGCTTCCGAGCAATTGTGAGGAAGGTAGTTTCGGTTACGCAAACTGTTGCGCGCAGCGCCGAGTAAATATTGTTATTGCATTCACCATGCGAATTGAACAACACAAGTTACATAGATGGAGACTGCTAATTTAAATACCTCATAGATCAAGAAAGATATACAGACTATAGGAATTTATTATACAGTATAAATTTTAGAAATAATATAAACTTAACTCTTAAGTTGATTAGAATGAATTAGAATCAACATACAGTTAGTTGGTTTACACCAAATTTCATTCACGCATCCTGACCTATATCCTGATCTAAAGTAAACTTCCAACAAAACGTTTACACTGTACGTATAGAGCTATGATATTTTTGTGTCGAATAGGTTGTATCGATAAAAATGTAGTTCTCATGTGAATGCTATTTGCGTTGAATAAGATAAAAATGTATACACTTTAACATGAAAACGAAGTATTACTATATAATTACATTCAACAAAGAGTTAAACTCTTCTCTCTAAACGAATCTGTTTAGATTGAAACTTTGCACAACTCAAGTCCAGACGTGATACTAATTGCAACAACAGCCGCTAAATAATATAAACAGCATTTTCTAAAAAAAATTATTTCTGAAACTTTGTAGAACATTGTGTGAAAAATTATTATTTAAAATTATAACGCTAGAAATTTATACAACAGAAAGCTCGCACAATAGAAAAGCTCACATTTTTAAGCGTCAATAAAAATTTTTAATAAAAATACTTTGGTTTCCCCTTTTTGCTTGAAGGTAAAATTAAAAAGAGAGAGCGAGCATGAGCGCGATATTATTTATAACCAATATATATCCTTGCAAATAACGCAAAGGAGTTAATCCTACAATTAATTGAATTATATTGAATTATATCGGATAACATGGGATACAAACGAATGTGAACATATTAAATAAATAAATCGATTCGCGTAAATTACAAGATTAGTAATTAATCGAATATCGTTATCTCTAAGTGACATTAAGTCTCCAGAGAATACATTACGGTTTTCGTAGAAAATAATTCTCATATACATACATGGAATAGGAGGGGGGGGGGGTTTCATACATGCAAAGTTACTAGCGGTGACACGAGCAAGGTAGCGTGTATAAAAGCGTTTTTGGTCACTGAATCGCCCGTGCAAGCATCGTTGGGATACTGCCGTGTAAGCAACGGGAATGAGAATAAATGGAAAAAGTTTTGGCCGGGGACATCTATTAGCCAATAACCTACATATGAAGTAACTTCGGGGTCGCGCAGCACGACGCGACACCGTAAACCAAGCTTGGGAGCGCTTAATTGCACATTTCGCTCGGTCCGGGTGGAATAATCTGGGCGAGTGCGCTTCTTAACTTCGCGAGAGAGCGCAACGCGCTCGCGTCCCGTTCGTAAATCACGTCACCGCGCCGCGCGCGACATCCACGGTTATTTATCCGTCCTGAATGCGGAAAATACACGTCGCAACTTGCGAGCGTCCAGAGATAATCTCCGGCCGCGAAGAGTAATCGTCCCTCGGCAATATAACGATCCGCAGCGGGTCGATAAAGATTTTCAATAAGCAACATAATTTTTCAAAACAAAAGAGTCAAATATCGTTCGTTTTCACAAATTCTCTGCACAAATTTCCAGTTCGATCCACGTGTTTTTTAACCGATTATAGCACACACAGCCTCTTTCTGTTATTAAATATCTGACAGAACAGAATTCATCATACTTAAGGAGCAATTTGAATTTAATCATTTGAAATTTAAGCAATTCATTCCGTTATTAATTGTAAAGGATTAATCTACGACGAATGGAAAAAGCGTGACGTAAAAGCATCCTCCTCTATTTTCCACTTTTTTTGTTGTCTCAAGTTCTCCCAGGGTGCCACAGGTGTTTGCAGATGCAGTGCACGCAGTTCATACTCCACTGAGAAATCAACTTCTTTTCAGGCACTATGAGCCACGGCCACCTTGTCTACTCCATCATATTGGCCAAAACTGAATTTTGCTGACGGAGAAGTATAGAGCTTGCATTGCATTCCCCTCACATAGTCGTGAAATTATTAAATAAATGAAACAACGCATTAACGCGCATTTGTATCACATCTCGTTGCGATATTTCCAATTCAACAATTTTAATAACGATCAGCTCTTCAATAACATAATTTACTTTATACATATTACAGGATTTATACATTAATATATATCGACAAACATTTACACTGCTTTCATTTATGCAGTTGAATAATTAATAGGCAATTACGTTGGCCAGTTTCAATCGTGGTCTCATATACCACCATGTAAAACGATGATACGTTTAGCAATGTGAATACGTAACATTGTCTCATTTTGGTAATACTAATTACGCCGATCTAATAATTATGACGCGTTTCAACAGTCCTTCAAACGTCTCGCTAACAGATTTATAAAAACAGAAACACGTTTTAAGTTTTAATTCTTTTTGTAGATGTTCCACCTGATCGGTGACTAGATTTTCGGAAAGAGCAACTCTTTTTACTTCTGAATACTAATTGCGATTAAAAATTTTTGATTATGGCCTCACTTACAAGAGTTTAAAACAGAAAACGCGTAAGAGCTTTCTAGGGGACTTAAAAGGATAAGAAACATGTTTGATTGTCTGTCATGCAGTTAACGTTAAAAGTCTTAATGCTGAAAGACGACTCGAAGAGAATTCGCTTCCGATAGAGGAAAAATCGCCGTAAAAGGTTTCGGTATCGTCGAAAGCTCATACAAAGCCCCGTGACTTAATTGCATTCCTGAAGATCAGTCCCGTAAGACACGTATATGTATCGTGAGTATACAGGCGGGAGATGCATGCAAAACTACATAATTTATCCGACAACTTGGAACCAGTGGGAAATACGGATGATGTGCGAAGGTTGGGATTCCTATGTACTTTCTCCAAAGTCTCGAAAACTGACAACATAAAAACGGCAATCTTGCTAGCAAAAATGACTAAAAAATTGTATTTAATCTAAATCTATCTTATCAATCATTTATAATTAAAAAACTAAATATTTTGAAATTTTAAGCTAATAAAAAAGATTATCCATAATTTTATCTTCTTTACATAAAATTATTATAAAAATTACGTAAAAATGTTTTGTAATACGTAGAATCTTTCAATTGTGTTAATAATCGTACAACTACCTCATTATCTTCTTAATTAAGTATATTCATAAAGAGAAAATTATTCTATTTCAATTTCATTATCTTTTTGATTAAATATATTCACAAAGTGAAAATTATTCAATTCTAATAAATAAATTGATAAATAAAATAAACAAAAATAAAAAATTTATTTTTTAAGTAGATCAAAAAAATCATCGTTAATAGCAATGTAAAGAATTCCAGTCGCTTGTATAAAGTGTATAAATATATAGCAGACATGAGTCTATCTTGCGTGCTGATAATGTTTGCCGATGAAAACCTTAACAGGTATATCGATTGGAGCGTTGAAGCTATATTGAAATAAACTCATACAGTTTTAGATGGATTTATGTCGAAAATAGAAAATTAGCGGAGCATGCTGTCGCTCTTCTCTAATCATGAACTTTTCGACGAGAAAGGTTCGATCAATTTCAAACAAACAGCAGCTATCTCCACCTTTGCGTTTCGATTTATACTTTATTCGTTCAGCTTGCTGATCAAAAATAGCTCCTTCCTCTCTTTTTCTTGTTATTATTGATTTGTTTCGGATTTCTTTGCACTCCAACAATTTTATTTCCAACGTGTTCATTACTTTTACAGGGCGATTATAATCTTAAAGGAATGTACAATCACACGTGAAGAGATTGCACAATAAAGGAGAGCATCGAAGAACAATGAATTAAGAACAAGTCGTTCATTTTTCTCGATAATTAAAATATCTCGTAGTTTTATTTCACAATATTGCGAAGGATTTAAATGCATATCCCGAAGTCATAAAATAATCCCGTAAAATTCACTTCCTTATCTTCACTTCGAAAGTTTCGAGACAATATGCAGACTTTGACCAAAGTTGCATTATCGTTAAATTGGCTCGCTAAATTTAGAAAGGCTATTTTCCATCCCGATACGAATCCAAAGTTATCAGTCATAGCTGCATAGTTTATTCGGCTGGCTAACAATAGAACTTACCGGTCGAACATTTTGATAGGAAGCCACGCTATGTATCATCGACGAGCGGTATTTCTATCTGTCCGCATAAAGCGCGGCTAATAATTCGTGAGCGCGATAAAAACAATATTCGTATACAACGCTTGCGTATAATACGTAGTCACGGATTAAATCGTGTATTATCGTGCTTAAAAGAAAAAAAAAGAACATACGGAGAAATATGCGAAAGAGATTACGGTAAAATAATTTGACTCTGCACAAGCCTTGCGATTCGTGTAATTTACGTTCGACGATCTATGCAACACTCGTACACATCTACAAATACACTATAACGCGGTAACGTACGGCGATTTCTCGTATTTTTATTTTACATCGTGCTAACATGCCGTTACATAGACCCTCGTGTGTACTTATGTAATTACGAACTACGCTGCAACGCTGTGCACATAACACTGTCGTTTTTCAGTCGGGCATTTGGGATATAATGGCTTGTTATACAATGTGTAAAAAGCAACATTGACGAGTAATTTAGTACTAGCAGAACGAGCTAGCAGTATATGTCTTAACATACAGAAAAGTATAGCGAGAAAATTATTTCAGTGATATGAATGAGGCTGGTAATCAAGAGGGAAGGATAAAGATAACGAACAAAGAAAAGTCGCCGGTGGAAGGACGTCGAATAATGAAACGGCGAGTTGAAATTCGGTGGCTTTAAAAAAAGAAGTCAGTTTAGGAAGAAAGGAATGTTTGAGTAACGTGAAACGAGCAACGCGGAACAAAGAATCCTCGATGGTATTGTGACTTCCGATTTCCTTTGTATTGTAGTACTTGAATCTAATGATTAATTCGCAAAGAAGTGCAGTAAGCAAGAAAAATGTAAAAAATGCCTATTTTCTCCGCTTTAGAAAATAATTAATTAAAAATTATACCATGGACCATGCGCGCTAATAATTTTTTATACATATGCAAGCAAAAACTATGTAGATATGTTTAAAAAATGAAAGGTAATTGCATGATATTTTTCTTCGAAAATATTCAACATACATAATTAAGAAACAAGTATATTTAACGGCATAAATTATTTTAAAAAATCTAGACATCTAGACATGATTAAGCATGAATATTTCGAACACGTCAACGTCATCTTAAATCCGCGCAACGACGAGATTCAAAATTGAATGCATTGCTCGTTAATTGCAAATGAGAATTTCTAATGCTATTTAATATATTACTATCTCTCAGTAGGATTAGTCGTGAATGTTTCATGTACTTTAGCTGCCACCAATTCTTCTGGCGGCATTTTATTTATTGTTGATATCCTGACTACGAACCTGCATGCTTTGCGAAATGGCCAAAAAGAAATGCACGCGGAATAACAATGAATTATTGTTTCGCTGCAACTGTTTTCGCGCCAAGTGTATCGCATCCTCGCGGGATACGCTCGTGTGCGAGAATATTTCCCCATTTTCGAAATCGCCCAGAAAAAAAATATACGCGAGATGCGCAGGAAACAATTTCCATGTTGCATTATCATATATTTAGATTATCTCGGATGATTCGGCAAGAAAATGTAAGTTTCAAGGTAATATAGAAACAAATAAGAAACGCAGGTGACCGCCTAAAGTAATTCCCACCATGAGAAAATATATTCTCACATAATATTATTAACATTTGAAGACAGGTACAGGGAGCATGATAATAATGATAATAGTATTGTTTTCCGACAAAACTAACGACAGATAGTAAGAAAACATAAGATTATTTGACATCTTCCAGCGAGAAATATATTAAATTGATTTTTAAATTTACTTTATAATCTATTTATTATATTTCGTTTGCAATGTATTATTTGTTATGTAATATTAATAAATAACAAATAGAAGAAAATGGAGTAAAACTTTTCAACTCTGTTGCTTTTTCATATACAATTATAAAAATTGCGTCAGCATTTTTTAAAACAATTAAATACCAGTGTTGGTTTAATACCAAATTGCTATCTCATATCGTTGCTCTTAGCTACGCTCTAATAAACGGTAAGCAGTGATTGCATTATAACAAGCGCTTGCATTATGATAGCGCCAGTCGTGTACTCGTTGCTAGGGTGATAACTTCTGAGAGCGTAGCGTTTTCATGTCATCTCGTCAGTAAGTCGACACCATCATAACAGTGTTATCCAATCTAAAACTGCTTAACTAACCAAGCATTTGCGATATCTTCGATACTCCGAGATTGCGGAACTAGCTTCTGAGATGTTTCTAGAATGCATTATCCTATCCCATAAACTTTCTAGTTCCGTTAGTAAAGTTTAAATCGTCCGATAACGCCGAATAACGCCTTAGCAAATGCAAAGATACTTATAAAATAATGATGTAGACTTACATAGAGATCGTCATCGATTAATTTATCACTTGACCCGTAAATATTTATTTGTACGTAACACCACATTACTGTAAATACTTATTAACAATTATCGATTAATAAAAATTTACGATAATTAATTATGTAAAGATATTAAATAACGTAATAAATTTCTAAAGGAATATAAATGTTAATATAATTCTATGGTGTCATGTCGCAATATTGCCACGTTATTAAAACATAGTTTGAAAAATAATAGAATAGATAAGAGCGTGTATCCCCTGCAGAAACGAAATTCTTCCGTTTATGTAATAAATTTAATTCGAAAAGGTTATTTTTATGTTGCAATGTTAATACGTATCGCGTTAGATATAATAAAAAAGATTTAAGACTAATTGAAAATGGTAAAGAAATGCATAGAAATTAAAAATTCCAACGTAGCATACGAGAAGTTATTATCTTTAAAACTACATCATTGTTAGAATATAATATAAGGCTTTATTACAAAAGTATATGACTCTTGTTACAATATATTATACAAATGAATTCAAAATAAATTAAACGAGTGGACAAGAAAATGAATCAGAATTCTGTCATGCGTGAAGGATAACTGGTTTTATTCCTGGTATACCGGCAATATTTCAGAAAGTCGGGACTAATCCATTCTGAAGTACAGTCAATCTCGGAAAACCGAAGAATGTAACGAGAAAATTTGATTAATCCGTATAATGATATCAAGAAGACGAAGATCATGACATGACAGAAAATAAAACAAGCGAAACGAATTAATGTCAAGTACTTAGTTGAGTATCTATATTAAGAGAATTGCACTCGCCAATATTTACACGCATTCTCAACGAATTTGATAAATGAAAATAAAAACGGAGATTCTACCTATGTACCGTATAACATTTATACGGAGGTAAAAACTGAAGAACGCGTGACGTACCCGCTTCTCACCTCCGATCGTAATGAATATCTTAGGCTGCGATCTACGTCGCAATCGATTGGCCGACGAACACGTTATAACGAAGGCCATAAATACGTCCGCGGCGGCTGAGGCTTTCAAAGTCAGTCAAACTCAGTTACTTAAATTAGATTCGGACGTCCTTTACCCAACGGCAGACCAATAAAATCTTCCATTACCGCATAACAGCGCGTCAACGTGAAATGAACGCGACCGCGCTTAACTTCTGGTCCCTGGGTTCTCCAGGGAAGGGCACGACGGCAGACAGAGAGGCGGTCGGGGCAAAAAGGGATAAGTCGGGCGTAGGATGGTGGATGCAGAATCCGGAGGCAATATTTCACGGTACTTCCTACGACGCGTCTACCGAGAGCTCCCAGCTCTCTTGCTCCTCGCCCCTTCAACGTCCCTCTCCACTTTTCGCTCCCGTTCGCTAAGTTGACGATAAATTCGCTTGGCGTCTGAACGGTATTTCAGGAGCGTGAGTTTTCCGTTATTCGTCCATCGACTCGTCTTAACGTAGAGATTAGGCAGCACCGAGTAAGAGCGACTTTGCATCAAAGCAAGAAGACGTTCCTCTTTTTTCTCATTTTTACGCGACACTGCCTATAATTTTTCCTTCGGTGCACACTCCGATGATATCGCGACTGGTTACTTGTTCTATTTCGATCGTATTTTTATCTCTATACATCTACTTGTATAATCATTACAAAAAACTTTGATATAAGTCACGTTGCCGCTTTTCTTTCTGCCTTCTCATTTTTATGTTATTAGCATAATGCTACCATTTTACGTGAAAGATACAACGTAATATGTAATCTGAAAAGGATCCATTATACAAAGAGGGATAGATATGAGCAAAGTTACTTGTACACATTTCGCTCTAAAAGTTAGAAGCAGCCATTGCACCCCTGCAAATACATAACGTGATTCGAAATGCGCGTTCCCGAAGATTCCACAAGTGGCAGCAAGTTCCGCACAGAAACTTTCATTGTGAAAATAAATGCTAAGCGCTAGAGACGCTCTCTCAGACGTACCTCTCTTTCAGAATAAAAATTTCATATTTTACCAACTATTAATCTCTATTCTTCTCCCCCTCTCTCCCGAACCCCCCTTTTCGCTTAATCTTTTTTCTAATCCTTTAATCCTCATTTTTCCCGTGAAGTAAGATTAATCGACCGAGTGAGCGCACTAAGAAGAAAAATAATAACGTAAGACGAAATTCATACAAGCCGGAGAGCATTCCAATCACAAAAGTATGGGAAGACATTTACAAATGATCCCCCGTACTAATCTCGGCGCTTAACAGGCATAACAAGTTCTCTCGAGTCTGCAGCAACTTGTTAACAATCGCCCGCGGGCCGATGCTGCAGCGAGTGGCGTGTGACGCCCGGGACGCCGTCCTGCATTACGCAAATGAGGCATAAACTCTGACGCTCAATGGAGATTATTAAACAAGTAAATCACTTAGTGGCTTCTCACGTAGGAGGACGCATTTGCATGTTGCGGAGAGTCGGACGGAGTCTGCAATCTGCATTCCGCGTCAGGACGAGAGAAACAGAAAAGCCGACGTGGAGGAACCCGAGCGTTTTGATGTGTGTGCACAGATAGAAATGTAACGGGGCTCTGACTTTAGATGTCGAACAATACGCGAATATTGGGACAAATCGAGGAGGAATGTGGATAACGAAGTAGATATAAGGGAAAGAATTTGCGGATTAAATCGGAGAACGATTAGATTCGCCGGCCGGCACTCTCGCGAGAAGCTTAATGCGGTGGAATTTAATATTCGCGCGCGAGTCCGACTGAGACGCGAAATTAATGAAGTAACGTATATAAAACGCAATAAAGAATGAAAATCGAATGAGATTCGTGATTAATGTCGGACGTTTTTCACCCGCGGCGATTAAATGTACTTCTTGCTCGCGTTAATAATTATTGCCGCGTTCATTAAATCTGGCGTAATTACTTCTGACAGACTCCAACGGATATAATCGCGTTTTGATATTGTACTTATAACAAGCATAACTTTGGGACACGGTAAATAATTAAATTTTCAAGCTGCTTGCTTCTTATCTTTTTTTTATCGCGCAATTAACAACGCGTATAAAAAACAGATAGAGTTTATCCTCATGGAATTAGAATTGAAATTAATATCGTGCAACATATATCGGGATTAATAAATCCTAAATCCCCTTTTGCGCAAATTATTTTCACTCATTATCTCACTCTCGTACATCAATGCATTTTCACTAATAAACATAATTAATATTTTCAAAGGAAAACATGATTTTAAGTCATAGGTTAATATTCTCTCATCAGAAACAAATTTTCATGCTTCCGTTCTCCACATTGAAAATATATTGTAACGCGCCGCAATATGGAAGTTCTTTAGGGAACCCGGCGTTTGTAGCGATCAGAAAGGACAAGATAATTAGATACCATCGTAAAATTGCTTTATTAAACATTAAAGTACATTCACTCGAGTCAGCACGTTAATTTTATGTAGATAGATTATTTCGCAGAATGACTTTAATTTTGACGTAAAAAAAGGCTATTGAATTTTGAGGTTCAAAATTTTATCGAGAATTGGCAAAAAACAGATGGGTTTTTAGTCAATCTCTCCCATCAGAAAATGGAAAGATAATTACATAACCGGAGATTTTTAGATTTTACAAAAATGATAAACTTGTTCATTTAATCAGTTAATTTCAAAGATTTTGAGATAAAGATTTCACTGTTTTTTTTAATAGTTTACTTTCATTTTAAAATTTAAAGAACACAACATTAAATGCAATTACTTTAATTAAAAGCACTTTTGTGAGCAAGTTTCATTTGTGCAGTAATGGATTAAAAATGACTCCACTTAAGATTAAATTACTCGACCTTGGCAAAATAATAAGGTAAAAATGAATCTTACCCGAAAAAGTATTCGTGTTAAATCAGCTGCACTTATGTGCCACACGAATTTCGCGAAAAAGCTGAGCTACATCCCGCAGGCAACCGCAATAGCGAGACTAACGGCAACAATCGCGGTATTCAGTTAACGATCTTACAACAGCACCGGGTTGTGCCTTGAATCTCAAATGGACAGCCACGCGCGAGCCAGTACTAATACCACTACCAGCAAAGGTATTCAATGCTAACGATCCTGTCACCGGACGAAGGGTTTCCGGTTCCGCAATACTCCGGCGACATTAGAGATGGGGGCACGTTTCAACGAGCGAACCGGTATGCTCCATTTAGAGTGGCTTGAATGTGGCTTGTCATTATGCACAAATTTCGATAACAAAGTTATTATGCAAACCGGGTTCGAAAATTCCCTGACTTTTTTCCTTTACTAACTACCAGACGAGACTGCTTATTTTCTAACTTTTGCGAACTAAAAACTCCAATTACAGTTACGACGTTTCAAGAAGAACGAAAAGCGAGTTGATTTAACCGAATTTATTCAACAAGGTATGATAGTACAGAGTAGCGAGATGATCGCGGTTTGAAGAGCGAGGCACGATGGAAAATGTCACGAATAAAAATATGAAAAGAAAATAGTCGTATCGTTGAACATTGTTATCCCTGTTGGATGAATACGCGATATAATGTATGGCAAATTATGCGAGTATCGTAACTTCCCTGTTAAGCTACATCATTTTGAAGCGTATCGAAATATCGCGATGTACATATTAATCAAGCTATCGGAAGAGCTATGTATGTATATGCGTAATCAATAAAACATCCCTATCCCCCCAAGCGTTACTGACACACTTCGGTGTCCCTTCGCAATTCGGTGGGATCTGCATAAATTTTTCAAAAAATGACGAAAAGATTACCTAATAGATAACAAGTATTTTTGTATTGTTCTAATTTTGTTATTATTAAATCTTGATCTGACATAACTAAAAATCCTAATATAAATAATTAATCCTTTCCTCGCAACTTTCTTGAAATAAACTTCATATTTTTTTCGAGAGAAAAATTACGAAAACAGATTAAAAAACAAAAAAAAAAGAGAAAAGATAATGACATGTATTTTTGACATGATACTGCGATAGCAGCAGAGAGATTTCTAACGTAATTGTAGCAAGAGTGGGTAAGGAAATATCATGAAAATTTAATTGTTTCACCAGCAATTTTCTCTAAGAATATAATTTCCACTGCGCTGAAAATATAGGTCTGTATCGAGCGAAAAAAGAACAATTGACAATTCGACCATTAAGATCCGCGTGAAGCATCAACAGTGCATTTTCAAGAAGAGATGTACGCAAATCGCGAATTTTAAAGCGTCGAAATGGAAATCCAAACCTTTTACTCGAAAGATCACATTAGTGCATTCACCAGTGCGGCAGGGAAATGTAATTACTCCCCCCGACTGCAGCGCCTAAAATAAAGCCTCGCTCGTGGAACAATAAGGACGATTCCGCAACGATAATTAATGGACTCGTGGCCGCCGAGAAACAAAAGTTCGCGTCGTAAGGATAGGGCCGCATGTGGCCTTATATAATTTACCATACATAACGAAGTCTGCACTGCGAATAAAGCGCAGAATGCAAAGACACAATCGTGCCGTAAGATAGAAATAAAAAGAAGAATAAAACGTATAGTCTAACATCTATTTACAATATTTTGTTGTTTTTCACGAAGAAATCAAATCATTTTTTTAGTCGAGAAATCAGAAAAAAAATTGCACAATTGCGGACTTCCATTTCTAACATATTACAACAATGTGATACAGTTTCAGTAATTAAGCGCTCATAAAATTTTCCCTTGATAAAATAAAATATTGCAAATTATAAAATACTGTTGCATTTAATCTCTAGTACAGCAGAATGTTTACTAGATTTTCATATATCACATTATTATCGATTGAGAAATTGTTCGCAAAAAAAATTGGGGAATAAATAAAACTTTAATTAAAACAATCATCATACTATATCTGTACTTTAATATATGTTCGCTATTGTGCTAGCAATATATGTATATATATATATATATATTGTATATTGTACATATGATGACGAATATTCTATTGTATCGTGAGAAAATATATATTTCATTTGCCAAAATTCCATATATTTTAATATAGATACGGGATATCCCGCAACCACCGTGTAATACTTTAACAGCATGTTCTAGCGATTAATTGGAGTTGAAATTTCAAACACGAAAATGTCGAGGTCGTAATAATTTCCGAGTTATAAACGATTAAAGTGTTGGTCGATCGCATAAAACTGATGCGTTCTGATCCGTAATTGCAATTACACACATACCGATCTGTCATCGATTTTCCTAGCTCAAATATTGTCCGGTTGACTTTGTCTTTTAGTATGAAATTGATAAAGATTATACTATAATTAATTAATGTTGATTAATAACCTGATTATTAAAATTTTAACTATAACATACAAAATATATCTAATATTAATACAATGTTCCCCATTAATATTAACTCATCTCTAAATATTACATATAAATATTATATTAATCAATATTCTTAAAAAATTATATTTGAAAAATAGGTATTATTTTGTATGGAATGTAATTTGTTACATATAAAATATAATTAATATATAT